>PGIR01000158.1:0-95050 GCA_002812735.1 Scedosporium dehoogii
TTTTGTTCTATCTTCTGTTTAATAAAGCTACGAGGAATAATACGTCAATCTCAGAATATACCCTTTCTAGATGTTCAGATTTAATGCGAGCCTACATAATACTGCAGGAGGACCACCTGAGATAGAGTGAGAGAGAGTTCTAGTTTAATGGAAGTTGAGAAGTGCAATTGAACTGGGCAAGTGCCGACAAGTTGAATCTGGAACAGTCCGAAATGTTTATTAAGCAAACCGCTCTCAAGTGCCGCGCTGTCACTTGTCACTGAGAGCGTAACTCGGAGTCTTGTCAATGAGCCTCGGCAACATTTTAGCAGCCCTGAATTAATACATCAAATTCATTCCTCGATCTGGACCGGACCGCTGAACATTAAAGGACGGTGGAGACACGCGGGAGGAGGAGCATTGATGGACCAGTTGGAACTGCTTCTCTTAAATCCGGGGAACCCAGCAAGCTCGGGCGCATCGCTGTTGTAATCTATTTTATTTTTGCATCTTTCTTTTCTTGTGTACCCATTGATAACTCTTTTCTCTTCTTCGAGTCGGTATTGGGAGAGATATTCTTGTCCCTTGCATCGTGTGCGAGTTCGGAACAGCAAAGCCCCGTTGCTCCAGGTGAAACCGGACAGGACACAGCACATCTCCAACAACAACCTCTCCTACACCCTCCTCGCCGCAAACCATGTCGTCCCCCTTCATCGTCAAGGAGCACAAGGTGCCCGGCCAGCATATCCGCGAATACCCCCACGCGCTGGCCAACTCCCAGGATGACGTGCTGTACCTGGCCGTGAAGGAGTATATCCCCAGGGATAACCAGAATCCGCAGCCGGGCGATGTGACCATTCTTGGTGCGCATGCGAATGGGTTCCCCAAGGTGAGTTTGAACCACAGAAAAAATTTAGAGGGGAGATGAAATGCTTTTTTTGTAATGAAAAGCTCGGTTCATTCTTGCGCGATTGAGATGGGGTGGACTCGGTGCTACGTGAGAGGAGCTGAGGCTAATGGGTCGTGGAAATAGGAATTGTATGAGCCGCTTTGGGAGGATTTGTATCGCGAGTCAAAGAGCCATGGTTTTCGGATACGGAGCATCATTATTGCTGATGCGGCGTGGCAAGGCCAGTCTGGCATCATGAACGCGGACACCGTCGGCAACGATCGTAAGTTGCCAATCCCCTCATCTTCAAGATGAATCCTCTCCCTCTCACCCTCTCTCATTCTCTTCCTCTCACTCTACTGTCATCTCACCTCACTCTCACTCACTCTCGCTCACCCTCAACTCATGCTAACGCCCTCCCACAGCAAGCTGGCTCGACTACACCCGCGACATCCTCCAAGTAGTCAACCACCTCCGGCCCCCCACCCCGATAATCGGCGTCGCCCACTCCTTCGGCGGCGCCGCCATCACCAACCTCGCCCACTTCAACCCGCGCCTCCTCACCTCCCTCATCCTCCTCGACCCCGTCATATCGCCCTACGCCTCCACCCCGGGCTCCCTCGAGTCCAGCCCCGCCGCCCACTCCCTCCGCCGCCGCGAAACCTGGCCCTCGCGCGAAGAAGCCGCCAAATCCTTCGCCAAGTCCCCCTTTTACAAGACCTGGGATCCCCGCGTGCTGAACGCCTGGGTCGCGCACGGACTCACCGACGTCGTCGACTCGAGCGGCGGCGCGAGCAGCAAAGAGGTGACGCTCACCACGACGAAGCACCAAGAGGTCTTCACCTTCCTGCGCCCGACGTGGAAGGCCTTCGACGAACGCGGCCAGCAGCTGGTGGACAGGACCCTCGCGCCCGATCTCGACCTCGAAAACAACTTCCCCGTCTATCCCTTCTGCCGACCCGAGCCCTCCCTCACCCTCTCCCGCATGCGCAACATCCGCCCCTCCGTCTTCTACGTCCTCGGCGAAAAGTCAAACCTCTCCCACCCGCCCTCCATCGCCTCCCGCCTCCGCCAGACCGGCGCCGGCACGGGGGGTAGCGGCGGCATCCAGTTCGGTCGCGTGAAGCAGGTCATGCTTCCTGGGTTGGGCCATCTAGTCGCTATGGAGGCGCCCGGGGAGTGTGCACGGCTTGGGGCCGAGTGGATTGCGAAGGAGGTGACGAGGTGGAGGGAGGGGGAGGCGAGGGAGTTTGAGGAGTGGAGGGGGAAGAGGAAGGAGGAGAAGACGATGTTGACGGAGGAGTGGGCTGCGTATCTTAAGGTTCCTCAGAGGGCGCCTAAGGCTAAGATCTGAGAAAAGAAAGGGGGAAATATTTCTAATTTCATTTCGTGTTTTTGGTAGCTGCTATTTCATCGGACAGCCGCGTATTTCAAAGTCTAGCCATAGAGATATAGACGATATACTTGGATCAAATGTAGAAAGACGTTACGGATATTCTTTTCTTTCTCATGCGCTACCTGCTTTATCTACATTCATCATTATGCACATTCCCAGCAAAGTCCTCCCTCTCTTCTCCATCCAGATCAAGCCTCACTCGTATCCTCGCTCGAGTCTCCATCCTCATCATCCCCAGGAATCCACACCAACAACCCATCCTTATCAGCCTTCATCCCCTCCGTCGGAATAACCCTCAGCACCTTCTGGAAATACTTATCCCTCACCACCAACCCAGGCCTCACGAAATCGTCCCTCACCAGCGGCAGCAGCCGATACGTAGCCGTGCGCCTCGACACGGGAAGCACGTGAACCGTCGTCTTCTTGGCGCCCGAAAACGCGAAATCATCGCTCGGCTCCATCGTCAGCCCGAACGTGAGGAAGTGGCTCGACGGGTTCTCGATCGTCACGTCGAGGTTGACCAGGCCGTCCACGTCCGAGTCGTTCTGCGAGGAGGAGGAGAGACGCGGTTCCGAGAGGGACGCGAGAACGCGCGGTTCGGTGCTTAGGACGGTGTGGGGCGGGACCGGCATGGTGGTGGTGTTGATGGTCGAGCTGTTCGGTCGCTTCCACTTGATGATGAAAGCCGCCTCTACGCGGGCCGGGGCGCGGTCTTCGAGACTGAGCTTTTGCGCGATGATGTCGAACTCGACGTCCTCCATCACGCGCGGTTGGACGGCCAGTCCGCCATCTGGTATCGGTAAAGGCCTCCCTCTGGTCGTGCATCGCGTTCCGGGGCTGCTGGAGACGATTTGGGCGTCGAGTCCAATGACATGCAACTCTTCCGTCGCAAAAGAGGCGTAGTGACACATAAGGCACCACCTCTGAGCTAGTCCAAGTGCCGGCTTCGCGGACTCATCTTCATCGTCATCAGATAGGTCCTGAATCGTATCCGGATCGAAGAGGCTTGGCCACGGGTCCTTATGCAGTCGCGGTACCATCTCATAGTTGGCCTCGAATGGACTGACGATCGTGATAGTGAATGACTCCTTTTGTAAAATACGGGTTCCCGGGTCCGAAGCAAGGTGATACGAGACCCTCAGGTTGAACTCCAAGGATGCTGGTTGCGGCGCCTCGTCCAGATGGATTTGGACTCCGACCTTGCCAGAACTCTCAATCGTGCCAAGACTTACACCCGCAAGCTTCGACGCCTCTTCGTTAGCAGGAGAGACAATCTCGGGCAACTCCAGCACCTTGACCCTGGCCCCCGGCACCCGGTCTCCAAAAGCGTGGACATCGAGTTTCGCGATGGCGTCTTCATCTTCGGCGTTTACCACCTCAAATTCGAGAGTGATCGCCTCGTTGGCATAGTACTGCTCTAGACTGTTGAGGAGCTTGATTTCCAGCTTCGGTGGCCGGGGCTGAACTTGGATCGTTTGCGCCTCTGGCCTGCCGATTATCCTCCTGAAGCCCGACGGCTCCACCCAGACGATTCCCGGACTTACCTCCGGGAATGACACACTGTAATCGAGTTTGAAGGCCTCGCAGTCAACAGATACTATGACAGAGGAAGCGCGAGCTTCACCCGGCTCGCGGAGGGGAATCGCCAATTCATAAACCCTGCACTGTCCAGGGCCTAATGATAGATCTGCAGTGCCAGAAAATATTGTTAGCTCCTCAGAATCCTCCTCCTCCTCCTCATCGTCTTCTGTCAGAGCCTCGTTATCTTGTTCCTTAAGCGCAACCTTTGATATCACCGCGTTTCCCTTAACTGTGTTGCTCTCAGGCGATTCGGGGTCATGCGTGAGAACTATGTCCCTTAAGCTTCCTTCAAATTCGACCTTTAGTGATGATATCGACACCGGCGCTGAGTCAGGGAAAGCGTCTGAAGTGATGACGAGCTGCGCAGAAGATACATCACCGGCCTTGCCTTCACCCGACCTAAAGGCAAACGAGGCAGAGAGAAACGACGAAATTTCATCGTTTGATAGGCTAGCAGACGGTTTAGAAGCAAGGGGAACACCCTCGAGAGACTTTGATAGGTCGTAATTCCAGTTCTTACGCCTTGTGAACCCTAAAAGCACAACGTTAGCAACCGGGCCAAGGGAAAATCAACAACCATATTTTTTGATCGCACTCACTCTTGTGCAAGAGCTCCCAATCGATGGCGAGAACCAAGTCTCCCAAACCCTTCTGGGCAGCTGCCACCCTGAGCGTCCAGTTCACATCTTCAACGATGTCCGTCCACCCCTCTCTCCGGAAGGGCATATCTTCCCAAACAGGTCGCAACAGAGCAATCACATCTTCCCACTGCTCGAGCTTCACCGATTCCTTCGCACACTCGAGGGAAACCTCCGCGACCAAACGATGTTGCCCGCGAGCATGGAACTCGGTTCTTGCAGCCATGAGGCAATCGATTATCAGCTGGGAATAGTCCACGCCCGGCTTATCCAGGGGGAACTCTACGTGAGGCTCAGGGCACATGTAGGTGTCGTAGGTATAGCCCGCGTTGGTGGAAGCGGCAGCCGAGGAGGTTTTGGGGGGTTGGCGATCCTCTTCCGGCATGGAATATGCCAAGGCTCGCCGCGCAGCGGTGTGCCATGCGGCCTGCCGGTACCAATAGCCGGTGTGATGCATGAACTCCCAGGGATAGAGCCGCTCTCGAGGAAGGCCCTTTTCCGGCGGGAGATAGAGAAGGCCGGTTGAAGGATGAAGTCCGGGAATGTCCATTCTCTCAATGAGATTCGCCATCACGAGGGTCCAGCGGGTTTCCCAGGCCTTCCAACCGTAGTTATTAGTCCCTCGACCACGCTGATCAATAAACTCACCAATTCGGTCACGGTGTGCCAGCCACCTCGAAACTGCCATGGAAGTCTGTTCGTTCCAAAGAAAACAACGCAATACACGAATGGCAATGATATCCGAAAGGAGTCGAGCTTCGTTCCACCTCGGGCTCCAGCTGGGTATCAAGTCCCAGACTTCCTCGCTCAGGAGTTCATCATAGGCCTGTTCATACGTTCTCATGGCCACATCTATCTCCTGTCTAAACTCTGAAAACACCGCCATCTTAAAGTCGTACCTTACGTGCCATCCGGAAAGAGATAGAGTCTGGGAGGTGCCCGAGGTTGGGGGAATCGTCGGTGGCGGAATGATTCCGCGGTTCTTCTTTTTCCTTGCATGTCTCCCGAGGTCACGATAATATTCGAGGGACTGGGGATATAGTGCGGTGAGGATTGTGTCGGCGGCTTCTGTAAGCTCCTCTGGTGACTTCCGTGGCGCGATGTAGAAAATGGACTTTCCCGTATCCAGTCCGGTTCCCTTGCGAATATTCTCCAGCCGCTCCTGGATGCCCTGGGTGACAGATTGCGGCGCCGAGGAAGTGTCGCTCATTAATGCGACGGCCAACCTAGTCTTGTAACCTGATTTCGCTATCTCAGCCTTGATTGCGTTTATATCCGTCTTGAGCTGATTGTCGAGTAGCGTCGCGCGGCTTTGATCCGAGGTAAGGGCGTAAAAGCACAAGAAGACGCTTGGTACATAGTTTTGGTGCCTTAGAAGCCAGTCGGGGTTGATGATACCATCGGGGTAAAGGCTCGACGATGGACTAAGAGGTGAAAGTGGGGAATGCAAGACGATTTCGGATTCGGGCAGCTCTATGTCTTCTGGGAGAACGGCCTGTCTGGGCGGGAGGGTATATGTCTACGCTTTCATGTCAGCATCCAACCAAGTCGGATACGTATGTGTATCTAGATATGCATCTCAAGTTACCCTTCCAACGGACTCAACACGATATCTGTAAGGTCTCTTCTTGTCGCCCAGTGACCATGGAGGCGAGGCCGCATCCACTCCCGCAAGGTAGTCGTGAAGAACTTGGGCATTTTCTCCTGCCAGACTTGGCACTTCGGATTTTAGGACCGTTCCTTCGGTCGAGGTATCGGAGCCCCCATCGTAGTCATCTGGTGGGGAGTCCAGAAGACCAGAAGCGACCAGAAAGGGAACACTGGGATCGAGGCTCCCTGGAGGGTAGCCGTCCATGGTATCGAGTCGAGTCTCCGCCGGGGGGGAGGGGGGAGGGGGTCTATGTAGAGAACGACGTCGCCACGTTCCGGTTTGTAGAATTCAAGGTCGATGTAGTTTGTTCTTTCACTAGTTCGGGCAGGCAAACGTTAGCATGAAGAGATACAGCTGGCCCGCCTTGGTGTTGGAGAGCGCCAACGGGCTCCACGTACTCGTTAAAGCTCCATGCCAGGTTAGAACACGGACGGGGCTGGCCAGATGCGCTTCAAGAAGCAAGGCTCTCGAGTTACGGAAATTGCAGTTTCGTAAGTAGTAGCTCGTCGCCTAGCATTACCCGCCAGAATTATAACCTCCCAAAGAAGGTGTGAATCCTCGCTGATGGGTTCAGACTGGAGCTCCTCTGCCCCCACCAATCGGTCAAATCTGTGGATTAGCTGCACTGTGCCTGGTTGTTCAGTTGGGATCAGACGCATACAGTTGTCCTAGTTCTCTCGTTCTCTCGGTGACGTAATCGCCCATCCCGCGTCACAACTTCACTTCGTTCTCAAAATCTCCAGGTGCAGGTTGATAAGTTTGATCATACCGAAGACACTCGCTTGGCTCTATTTTCTTGAGTCGAGCCACCTCAAATCATTCTGTTAATTGGGTCGACCAAACTGTCCCCCATCGACGATGAATTTAGGAAGTGTGGCAGTACTTCTTGACACGAACCTTACCCTCCCCGATTTGCATGTGCCCTGTGGGCTGGAAACACCTGGCTCAGAATTATACAAGAATGCCTTTGCTCTTGTGGAACTTGCGTAAGCGGAGGGACAATGGAGGGCCTGATTAGCAGATTTTGTTTGTGTTCCCTCCGGCCAGTATAGTACCGTCGTAGACTCTATCCCCGTAGTTTCCCGCTTCGACTATCGTCCCTAGCTGCTCGGTGTCGTATTGCGCTTAGGACCTGGCCTAGTTTGGACGTCCAGGCTGTAACGGAAGATAAAGCCACCGTGCCTACGATGTATTGATATAATTTGGAAAGTCATTTTTTTTGCATTCTTTCAAGACTCTGGAGAGGTAAAGAAGGGTTTGCTGTTAGATGGCCCTGTCTGGTTCCTTGGCGTCTTTGTACGCAGGCTGCTATCCAGGTTCTCTTGTTTATCATCGCGTAAAAGACTTGGGAAGGAGGAATGAGGGCAAAACACATCATATAAATCGAGGTTGCCACGGCCTCTGGCGGGAAATTAAAGTACACTAAATAGATTTCTTTTCTACGTGCCCATTATTCGCCGATATTAAGCCAGACGAAGTATCAAACGGTCTTTCCCCTACTACAACCTTCCTCCAACCTCTTCCTCTTTCCCCCCAGCCGTCACCAATTTCCCTTCACATATGCGACGTCAGACCTTCTACGATGGATGCCATACGAACAAAAGCGACGGATGGCAGAACTGGCAACTGTAATAACTGGCAGACGCCGGTTCTCACTCCAGGCCAGAACTCCACCAGGTCACAACTGGTGTATATAAGAATGCCTCCCGCACGCAACCTTCAAGAAGAGAGAAGAGACAACCTTCCCCATCATGAATTACTGAGACACTACATCGTGGCTACTGATATCTGCCACAACTGGCAGAGGACCCTTCTAGCAAAAGACAGTACAGCCCTCACAGGAGTATCTGTCGCAACATGAACCTCCACAACCTCCTTGAGAGCTTCCTGGAGCTCAATAGAAATAACGCCGGGCTTATTCACGGACTCAGAACATTCCTCACCACCACGGCTCGTCTAGTTATTCCCCCCATCGATTACGTGGATGACCTGGATGAGAGAGTCCAAATATGTCGAGAAATCCAATCCATCGTCGCAGGCAGAGTTTCCATAAACTTCATTATGTAGAGTTTATTTATGATAGGGCCCATCGAGAGGCTTAGGGAACTCAGGGATATGTTTCTGAACTCTTCCTAAGACGGCACAACATACCTGATAATGTCGGCTGTGTTTCCTTTCACAGCCAGCAATGCGGCATCACTGCTGAAAATTTGTACGTTAAGGGCCTTGTCTAGCAAGCCTGCGACCGCTTTAACTAGTTATTGGGATGTATACGTCTAACTATTTAACGCTAGTTTTAACCAAGGATACCCAGACCCTCCTCCTCACGCGTCAAGGAGGCTTACGGAGGCCGAAAAGGTAAAGAAAGAGATATTAATATAAATGAAGAAACATATGATCGCAGAATAACTAATGGGTGTTCTAGTGTCGGAAAAGAGACAAGAAGTGTGTTTTGTCAGGAGCCGCCCGTCCTCACGTGTGCCATATTTTTCCATGCAGTTCGACCGAACGCCGTACCCGCCTTGAAGCTACGCTCTAGCCCGTCAGAGACCTTTTCGGGTGCGGAGTACGCGAATCGTTTACAAGCCCTGCTCACCCCGGACCTCATCGACTCGGCCCAGAACATGGTTTGCCTTAGCCCCGTGCTGCATAACTGGTGGGGCAAGGCGTTTTTTGCCTTGGAGCCATACGAGAGGCTCCCAAATGGTGTTAGGGTTCGTCTACGTTGGCTCAAGAGAACTTCATTCACCGTCAAGGACAAGCTGGAGGACCTGGCCATTAATCCCCGTCATCACCTCGTTTGGCCCCAGGAAGAGGGGGTCGTCGCCATGAGAGATATAGGCTCAGGACATCCCCCGAAACCTCCGAAGCCGACCATCTCACCCAAGTGGACCGTACTTGGCACGATCAGATTCAGCCTCGCTCTCGCCCTCACCTACGGCGGATCAGGGAATCTCTTACTGAGATTGGTCAAAAAACTTGGGGAAAATTATCCAAGTTGACGAAGAAAGATTGAGCAGAAAACCATCCGTGGCACAACCGACCACGGGCGCCAGCAGTCAAGGAGGCAACGGCAAAATAAGATATGAGGAGGCAACTTGTTCAGAGGCCGTAATTCGAAAGGAGATGACTTGACTTCCTCCGCTAGGCTCTAGTGTTCGTCATCTGCCTCCAACGGCACATGGATTCCGAAGACCCAATCGCAAACGTCAACAACCCATTTCCTCGCCGATTCCTCTGTTGGGATTTCATCCTGAAACACCCTTCTGTTATCGGCCGCCTCCCAGGTGATCTCCACAATGCGAGCCTGGTTCTCCAGCATCGGCTTCTTGTCGCCATCCAATTCGGCCTGAATTTTGGCCGCCACAATCGGGAATCCCGTCCAGCTCCGTATGAAATGTGTCGTGAGAATCCCTGAGTCATCGGGCCCGTCTGTGTAAACGTACCACTTGTGGTCCATTATCTCGGCCCTGAAGCCCATGATGAGTTTGGGGAGGGATCCCGGGGGCAATGGAGCTGGCCACGGAGATGTGATAGGTTGCGCAAATGGCTTCACAGGTCTTCGCCGATCGAAGTCTTCCTTTGTGACGCGTTTTGTTGGCGCATATTGCGTATAGTGCTCCATTTCTGATAGCAAAATGCAAGTCCCAACAGGATTCTGATTTCAATGGGAAATTCTGTGCCAAAGAATGAGAATGCGGAGGACATTCCGATCCAGTATCGCGTCTGTGTGGGGCGCTTCATAAGTCTCACTCTTCGAGCTCTGGTTGTGCCGTCAAGCAGCCGGAGTAATTATCGACCTTGCAGTGACCACGACGAAATTAATATTCTTCTAAAGGGTTTATTTTCTAGTAAATGCTGAGGCTGGCACTTCACTTGCCGTTTCAATGTTCTCTCCATGTCAAAAGTCCGACGATCGTTCTCGCGCTCCGTACAATCGGTTTCCATTGCTTGACCTCTAAGAATATTTCACACTTCTAAGTATAGTGGATTAAACCTTAAATTTACACATCAATGATGGTACATTGCTGAGACCTTCATGTTTGGCTGGATGTCTATTTCCCCGAACAAGCCTCTACTCCTCCTCTTGGGCGAGCTCGACTTATCCGAGTCGATTTCATGGTTCGTATTCTCAACTGTATAAAGCCTGCAGAATGCGAAGACGTCATTCCACCATCGATAGTGGCCCTTGTTAGTCAAAATGTAATACAAAAGTGAGCATTTGATGATATCATGCTTCAAATAATACAGAGCATTCTCTCTTCACTCGAAGCATGGAGTGATCTCAAGAACCCGGCGTCATCCGAGGCTAGAATGCCAATTCTCCTAAACACAGCATTTTCATCAGACCCAGGCTGACTGGCCTCTGTCTGTGGACTTTCAATACCCTCTCGATAAAATTCATCAGGCCGGACTGCAGCCAGGAGTATGAAATACTGTGTTTTTGTCCCCTGGTATGAGCCAGCCGCCAAGCACAGCACCTCTCCATACCAACTAATTGTCGGTAATCTTGGCCCATATCGATGATAGTCGAGAAATATTGGATGGGTACTATCCCCAAACTCCACGATATAAGTAGAACTATGTGACGGCTGATTTGTATCGTGATATGCCAGTCTCGTTCTTGTCGCGCGCCCTCTCATTATCACATAGGACGAAGCGTCAAGATCCGGGCAGGTTATCATCTTCGCCTCGTCGATAAAATTTGACACCATGATGAACCCCTCCTTTGGGTAGGATATAGGGCTGTCGACTGATGCCCAGGACCAAGAGGGGCTCCGTTTCAACAGCGGCATGGTTTGGACCTTGTCAGGGCTGTCAATAAACCAAATCGCATCCTCCAAAAACGTGTCTTCCCAAAGGCCTTCACAGTACAGCTTCTCTGACGTTTTGAATCGTACCGATGACCGCATCAAATTTGCCTCCATTTCCTTAGCTAGCCCGGCGATGGCGGGTAGCTTATCACGGCCAAAAGTCAAGGTTAGGGAAGTGTATTCTTGCACCATCTCGTACCATCTCTTCTGAAGACTTCGTCTGTCGAGGAAAGTCGACTTGAGTGGTCCAAGGGCCCAGAAGTGTTTCGTTTTTACAAGGGGCCCATACCGAGGGCTTTCGCGTGCAGGAAAAACGTTTGTTTCGCAGCACACGCAGAGGGTCTCGCCAATACATTCCCACATTATCTCGTTGTCAGCGAAATGGACTACCCTGGGGGAAAGAAGCCTTTCTTGGTAAACCCAGGCGCGCCGTAGAAGAGGCATACTGTCAAGCCTATGGGGAAGTTTTCTTCGCGTCCACAGAGCCGCGTCTCTCCTGAACCCCATGCGCCTGCGCCAGTCGTCTGGGACGTGTAGTTCCTTGGGCTGGTATTCAGGGCTCAGTCTGCGGAAACAGCCACCCTCTCCGGACGGAGATGCCGTGGCTGCTAGCGTAAGTGTCGAGTTTTTGTAGATGTTGCACATCTCCGCTGCTTGGACTTTCCAGTCCTCGGGATCATCTTGGATAATGCAGCAGGAGTCTATCCACAAGTATCGAAAGCCAATCGCTCGGGTGAGGACTATAGCATGGCGGAATGTGTTTGAGAATTTGGTGAACACGATATGCTGTTTATTTCCCTCATAGGTAGCCTTAGTCGTCATGCAGCTCGGGCGCGAAAGGCCCCAGCAGTGACTAAGGCATATGTACTCTGCGTGTCGATCGGCCTTGGTCCAGCTCGAAGTCTCAACTAGTTTGACCGGACTAACTTGTGAGTCTCCCACATCGAGAACACGAAGCGGAAGCTGTGGAAGGGGTTTTCTACGGTTTTTATTCTGGTATCCGGGCCGGTCGCAGTGTGGGTGCAGCATTGTACACCGCTCTAGCCAGGCTCTAATCTGAGCTGAGCTCCCTGACGGCCCCGTAGTATTGGGAGGAATTGATGCCGTTGCAACCACTGTAGGGAGGCGGTCTTCACCACGATAATCTGGTATTAGGTCCCTCTGTTAGGCGGGAAACGCTAAGGCAAGTGAGGCCTGGCTCAGGTGCCGCAATCAGAGCACCTAGGTAATACACGTGGTTGAGGCATACCTGGAAGGACAAATATCTCGTAGATCCTGGACGGCTGAGATGCTCGTCGCTTTACTAGGATCTGGCGTTCATCGGAATTCCAAAAAAGTTGGTCACTCTCCCAGAGATTTTCACCATCGTTCTGGATGATGGCCTTGATGAACAACATACACACGTCGCACCCTCTTTCTCCAGAGCTCTTTACATGCGCTAGAGTGGCTGTAAAGTCCGGCAATGTCTGGCTCGACCCGTATCCGCAGATGCTGCAGGAAGACATGGCGTACTAGAAACTACTTGGCATTCGTACAGAGAAAGATAGGGCGCAGGGCCGCCTGGCGTAATGGGGGTTTAATAAAATATTGAAAAAGACTGATGTTGATATCGAGAGGCTTGAGGCTCTCCATCACAGCTCTGGCAGTTACCCCGCTTAATGTCTTTCGGGAATAGGCGCCTCATTATCTTTGCCTATAAGAATTCGCCATGCCTGCCTTATGTTAACAAGATAGCTACCTGTGCCATGCTCTCCACTCACGAGGCTCTGCAGTGTTTGAGTGGTGATCAGCGGGGTCGGAAGCATCATCAGCATCTACATCAAGCAGGTGGCCTGGGTACTAGGAAAACGAGAGTGTGTTGATGTACTTAGACATCAGTTGATGATCCTATGCAGTTACCAGTCAATAGAGCCATAAATATGGCCATTCGTCGGATACTGAGAAGGTTGATGTTATGGAAGAAGTCCAAGAATGCCTCCACATTCCAGCCCCAGAACACAGGTAAGTATCAATCGAATGGTGGCCATCATTCAGGGTCCCACCACACAAGGAGACTGCTGACTATGCTACATAGGCAACTGGAAACTGCCCTGCCGCCCCGCCTACTGTCTTCATGTTATTTCCAGTTCATTCAATTGTTATTCCCCAAACTCCTGCCCAGATTTCCCAGCCAGGCTTCTACTTAAAGAAGTTACAAATTCGCTACAGGCTTCCGTATTACATGTACTTTGTACCGTTGTACGAGATTGCGCCCCATGCAGCTTTTGCATGTGTATTTAGGCGCCCACGTCCATCATTCACCATAACAAAGAACTGTAATCGTTGACACCTTCCTGCTCGTGTATTCTCCAAGCTCCTATGCAATTTATTCCTTGACCTCACGATGTCTTCAAAGCGGAAGGCGTCGTCCGCCACCCAGGGCGCTACCAAGATAGCCAGGGTATCGAATGCATCAACTCCAGGCCCATCAACGCCACGCTCGAGCAAAGCGAACAGCCCAGCAATCTTAGCACAATGATCGCGCGAAACGTTCAGAAGTTTGACATCAGCGCTTTCCCATACACACTCTCACCCGGCGTCAGGGACATGGCATCGGCCTTCTTCCAGTCTGAGCGTGGACGAGACTTCACCGCCCTTCGGCTAAAGCCTAACCATAAGAATCTGCCCTTGAGGATTGATGGTTCGGGGACTTTGATTCTGGAGACCTTCCACCCGCTGGCACCTCGTGTGCAAGACTTTTTGATTACGATAGCGGAGCCGACCTCGCGTCCGACGTCCATACACGAGTACCGGCTCACAACCCACAGTTTGTATGCAGCCGTCTCTGTCGGCTTGAGCCCGGACGACATCATTAATACACTTGAGCGGTTCTTGAAGACCGAGATACCACCGAATGTGATTCAATACATCACCTACTGTGGCAAGAGCTGTGGCAAGGTGAAGCTAGTGCTGAGGAATAACAAGTATTTCGTGGAGACCACAGAACCAGCGATCCTGCGGGCACTGCTCAAGGATCCTGTGATAAGTTCATGTAGAGTACAGGGTTCGGAGCAAGTTACGACGAGCGCCCCAAAAATGGCTGGACTTGTCATTGCGGGGACAAAGGAGGCTGCTGGCGTGAAGGAGGCCGAGGGACTAGACGAAGGTAACTTGAACCAGGTCCAGGAACTTCTGAAACAGAACCCTATGACAGAGGACGATGACGGCGACGAGGATACCATTCACGCATTTCAGATTGATGATGAAAAAATCAGTGTAGTTGCTCAGCGGTGTCTGGCATTACACTTCCCTGCATTCGAAGAGTACGATTTTAGGAATGACCATGCAAATCCAGACCTTGAAATAAATCTACGGCCGGAAGCCCAGATCCGTCCGTATCAGGAAAAGAGTCTAAGCAAAATGTTCGGCAACGGCCGTGCAAAGAGTGGCATTATCGTTCTGCCCTGTGGTGCTGGCAAAACTCTAGTCGGTATCACGGCTGCTTGCACGATCAGAAAGGGAGTTGTCGTCCTCGCTACGAGCAACATGTCAGCAATTCAATGGAGAAACGAATTCATAAAATGGTCCAATATTAACCCTGACGATATTGCCATTTTCTCCTCAGACAACAAATCCGTGTGTACTGGGAACACTGGAATTATTATTACTACCTAGTCGATGGTAACGAATACTCGAGAACGAGCTCACAAATCAGCCAAGATGATGAAGTTCCTCCAGAGCCGGGAATGGGGCCTCATACTTTTAGACGAAGTGCATGTTGTGCCCGCGCAGATGTTCCGGAGAGTCATTGGCTCCATTAAATCCCATTCCAAGCTTGGCCTAACAGCGACGCTCCTTCGAGAAGATGATAAAATTGAGGACCTGAACTTCCTGATTGGACCGAAGCTGTATGAGGCCAACTGGATGGAATTATCACAAAAGGGCTTTATTGCAACAGTCCAGTGCGCCGTGGTCTGGTGTTCTATGCCGACTGAATTCTTCGAGCACTATTTACGAGCTAACCCGCGGGATCGATCCATATTCTGCGTCATGAACCCAGCCAAATTCCAGGCTTGCCAGTGCTTAATCAAATATCACGAAAGCCGTGGCGATAGGATAATTGTGTTCTCGGACAACGTATACGCTCTCGAGGTTTATGCAAAGAAGATGATGAAGCCTTTCCTTTATGGCGGCACAAGCAACTCCGAGCGGCAGGATATCCTGAACTTCTTTAGACATTCGCCAAAATGTAGTACCCTCTTCCTGTCCAAAATCGGCGATACTTCGCTCGATCTTCCCGAAGCGACCTGTCTCGTTCAAATTTCCGCACAATATGGCTCCCGTCGTCAAGAAGCCCAACGGCTAGGGCGCGTTTCGCGAGCTAAGAGGCGAAACGAGGAAGGTTTTAACGCCTTCTTCTACTCTCTGGTATCGAAAGATACGATGGAGATGAGCTACTCCTCGAAGCGGCAAGCTTTCCTTGTGGACCAGGGCTATGCATTCAAGGTGATCACACACTTGAAGAACATCGAGAGCACGCCTGACCTGGCCTTAGCCATCCCCAAGGATCAGCACGAGCTCCTACAAAAGATCCTGGTCGACGTCGAGAGCAAGTCGTGGAGAGAGGACCAGGAGATGGCGGGTCTCATGGCAGACGGGAACATGTTTTACGGTCCTGACGGCAAGCCGTTACGGAAGACGGTGAAGAGGAGGACGGCGGGCACGTTGAGGGACCTCAGTGGTGGACAGGATATGGCCTATGTGGAGCAGAACAAGAAGGTAGGAAAGAAGAAGAAGGCCCCGCAAAGCGCGTTCTTCAAGTCAATCAAGAGGGAGAACGAGAGGCGCAGGATGTAGGTCTTGTAATGATTAGCTACACGATATAAGTAGGTTTAGATTGGCCGAGCGAAATATGGATACCCTGTTTGCAGACAGAGCCGGACTGAACGGAAGAGTGAAGAACAAGATAACATTGAAGTTTATAGAATCTATGGGGATGGTGATGTCTTGGTCAGTCTGAAGGTGCACGAACTGGGAGACCAAGACGAAGTACAAAGGTACAATGTACTACGGGGTGATTCTGCCCCACTCCTCGGCGAATTGTTTTTCCCCCAGCCCCGTCAATGTCCGCCATCGGCATGACATCCACACAGTGCAGATGCCGGCTCTTTCACGCCCACTTTGACCCTTGCTCGCCAACTTTCGGCAGCCTCGCAAACGCCAAAACCCGCCGCCTCTCGTAAATTGATTTCTCGGTCTCCCCAGGTCCGGCGCGAAGAACAACAGCACACAGCAATCACCAGTCGAGCCCAAGAATTCCCATTATTTTTATCACATAGCTCTCCCAGTTCGCACATTGCCCTTTATATATATCCGGACATCCAGCCTCCCTCTTACCTAAAACATTACGAGACATCTGCTCCCTCTCAAGATCGATTGCTTTACCTGCAATTCGCCATGGCGTCGCAGCAGGCCATTTTTGCACAAACAATAGCTGGGATCAAGCGAAATCTAAAGAGAAAGGCATACGGTAAGCATCTACTGCTTTTCCCCATGCCTAACCCGGAAGGAGGCATAAACTAACGAAGCTCTCAAAACAGAATCCGATTCGGACGAATCGATCGACCACAACGGCAACCGCGGCCAGAAGCTGAAGAAACGAGCTCGATTTACCCGACAAGGACAACTGGCGCCACCAACTGGCCCTGAAGTGTATAAAGAGGCACGCAACAACGACCCGTTTTCTCTCCTTACCGACCGAGCCCCTAACTTTGTAAACAGGAGGTCGAGTACGCTGGCACGAGGCGGAGCATCATTAGCCGAAATCCACCACTCATTGATGATGACGGGTTCGAAGTTGACAGCGAGGATGACGATGAGCGCCTTCAAGACGCGCTTGCCAATGCCGCCGATATGAACCCTTACGCGAATGTCCACCTTGAACGTAAGCTCTCGGCCTCCACGCCCCTCATCGTACCCCTCCAGTAGACCCGGTCTAACCCATCTCTCTTGCTAGAAATCCTCGCGCCCCTGACCGCTGTTACCGACCTCGCTGACCACCCCGCCCTCGCGACTGCCTTCAAATCAAAGAATCTCTCGCAGCTTGCTACCCAAGCTAGCGAATTAATGCGCAAGGAGCAACGTGCGCTGTGGAAGGTCAAGAGGCTCATGACCGGGTTTTGCGGGGACTATACCTGGATTCCTTGCGGCGTACTAGTCGGTCCGAACGACATCGAGCTCTACAGGGACGATGGCGCATATCAAGATCTCGTCAGGCAACGCTTGGCTATAACAGGGCTGTCGGATGGCTCCCCGAGCGTGGCCGTAAATGCCGAGCAGAAGCCAACAGTTAATGGCGCGTCTAGCGCGGCAGATACGTCGCCAGCAAAGGACGCTCGTGAGAAGGCTGCGCCTAGTGATGACGTAACGATGGCAGACGCAGATGTTGCGCAGCAAGGCGACAAAAATGCATCATCTAACAAGGAGGAACCAGGGAAAGATTCCAATCCGAGCCGGTCGCAAGGAGGTGCCGAGGTTGATGCTACCGAGAAGTCGCCGACTGCGGAGCCAAAACCGACGGCAGGTTTGTCAGAGAAATCAGCCAATTCAGAAGAGAACACAAAGGCAAATTCTGGCACCGGTACCGACGCAGCTTTGGGCAAAGCCGTTGGCGATGAAAATGCGGAGATGAAAGATGCCAACGATACGACAAGCAACGAGGAACCCCATGAAAATAACGAAGTGGGACAGCCGTCAGTAAAAGCTTACACTGATTCCGACGACTTCCCCATCCATCCTCTCTTCACTCCACCGACATACCCCCGACCGGATAGAGACATGGGGCTTCCGGAAAATGAGGCCGAAAATGTCCGGCATCTATTGTCTCTTTACATCCAGAAACAAGAGGAGGTATCACGGGGAGCGGTGAAGCTCTACCTTAACCTCTTAAAGGCCGACCGACTACGGCAACAGGTCCTGAGGTGGTCCAAGGCCGAGGGGCACGTTGGCGAGTTGTCGGACGGTGAGGATTGGTACGATTGGGAGGAGTGGAATCTGACTGAAGACTTGAAGAAGGGCCAGGATGAGGAGGAGGAAGAACTTCCGGTGGGTAAGAAGACTAGAACTCGGCGGAGCTGATGGATTGTTGGTATTGGTGTTGGTGGTGGTGTTGGTCTTTGGCAGAGGGATGACGAGATTACGATTTTCCTTTTTCTTTCTTTATGTTCTTATATTGGCTAGGCTTAGTTGTCTTCGTCACGATTCCCTCGTTATTTCATTAGGACTCTCGATTCCTTCAAACTTTCGTTCACGAAATTGATCGTTCACTTGCGTGTCGTAAGAGAGGGGTTGGCCCAAGCTGTGAATTCTCGGCTTTGAGTGTCATCGGCCAAGAAAATGCGGGTTTCTACGGACAGGACTCGTCGCAAAGGAGCCATAGTCTCTCATCGAGGCATGGCGGTCTCTTTGCCAAATTTTCGAGCAAGGCAGTGGGTGAGCTTGTTTCCAAGCTGGCTCCCTCTTCCAATAGGAAGCTCGCCTTCAAAGTGCGATCATCTAGCTGGCGCGCGCTCGCATTCACGGAATGGGCATTTGGTGTTCGGCTGTTATTAGGTTTAGTTCTCGCCTCTACGATTTACCCAGTTGATGGCTGTCAGCCTGTTTTCGGTCTCGGCCGACCACCTTGGAGCTTCGGAAGCTCAGAGCTAACTTCTTCTAGGCTCTTCAGTTTTAGTTTCGTCGGTGCCCTCTCACACACCGACATTGTAGATAGCAGGCAGGAGGCAGGAGGCAGGAGGCAGCAGAGCTGTCGGATGCTGTACCACGCATGCGGGGTATATTTTGAGTGCAGCGATGCCCGTACTTCTCTCACAGTTACGTCTAAGACTGATGAAAATTAGTTTAATTCTGTACCATTGATCTAAACATCTAGACCAGAAACACGACAAAAGTAAGGCATCTATTGTTTTCCGCCTCCCAATTTAACCATCTGTGAGCAATATGGCAATCCAGTTCTGCGATGGCTGCGGGGATCTTCTACAAACGGCCAAAGAAGACCAGTCTGAAGTGAAATGTGACTGCTGTGGCGTATTGAATAAGAGTTCGTGTTTGCACGAGCGCCTTGGGAGAACGAGAATATGAGCTGACTGTTATTTGAGCAGGCAAATTAGTTGGTGCCACCATGACTACCACCATTAGTTTTCCTTCCAAGTTACCCGGCAAAGTATCCATCCCCATGGTAGCTCAAAGCTCAGAGCTGAACTGGCCTACCATCGAGGAGAAGTGCCGGAAGTGTGGTGCGAAGGACGTCAGATACACTACTCTTCAGCTGAGAAGTGCGGATGAGGGCACAACTGTCTGGTATTACTGTCCCGCCTGCAACCATAGGTAGGTCGATGATTCCACTTCGATGGCTTCGCTCATAGACCAAGATCAACTGATGATTTTTCAGATTTCGAGAAGATAACTAGCAACTACAAATTGCCCTCTGCTAGAACGATTGACCAGAATAGCCACGTGATATTCGAGAAGTAGGCAGGTATTAATTGTCGAAAATCACCGAAGCAGATGGCATCTCTTCCATTCAACGATAATAAATTACTACTAAGATTATTCTTCGCTTCCCTGCAAAGTGGAAATCCCAGCAGATCCGTGCCAAGATTGACGGACCAGGAACCGAACCACTCTGATTGGGCAGTGGCGACTTGACCTATTCTAAATGGATTTCGAGCGCCTAAAACGGATCCATCCAACTCTAAAACGACCTCCTCGTTCTCCACCTGCTGAAACTGCAGGCTCGTGAGCCAAGATTACGTGCGTGACGTGCGTAGCATAGTCTTCGTGCGTCCAGGATGGGCACAAGATTGGACCTTAGTAGGAGTACTTCTTCTGAGCAGGTCGGTTCCATTTTAGGTCAGATGTCCGAGTTGGTCATGGGTAGGGGATTGGCTCGAGTCTGGAATCGATCGTGGAACGAGGTGAGGGTGTTCAAACGGGAGGAGATTTGATTCGTTCGAGGCATATTTCGTATCGGCGGTCACATTAAAGGTGGGTGGGATGAACTTGGAGAGATTGTACTTCCCGGGCTCTGGTGACATTTTGGTGGGGTAGGGTCGTTAGACGGAACATATAAAGCGTCGGTTTATACCAGCGTGAGACTGGACTTGACGTATCGGGTTTCAAAGCCGGAGGTGGAACATGCTCTACATTGTGGCTATTCATTGGGCAGGAACGGTATCGAGAGTCAGAGAGATTTATTCCATCGTTCCGTATAGCCCATTGACGAACCATAAGGATAATCCGCTTACACGGAACCACACTAACCCTCTGGTCCAGTCTCGGTGGGCTATCTAGTCCTGGATCTCGCGACGGGTAGCTTTTGGGAGATAGAATCTCTCCTCCTGTCACACTGCTCCAGTGAAGATGTTCTCTTCGTCGACGGCTCCATTGCCACAAACACTGACTTTGACAGTTTCCTCACCGCTGTCTTCGCGAATTACACGGATGATATTGGCCTCAACCAGAAAGTCGCCGACTTCTACTCGGGAGTTGTTTGGTCCCCAGGCCAAGTACAAGACTGAAGCGGATCGCACGGCAAACCTCGCCCGAGACAGCAGCATGACGTGCAACATCCGCTACCTCATCGAAGCCTATGGAGACCCAAGATCTGGAACATGCAGTACTCCGTGTCACCAGGCTGTTACGCGATGGGTCTCACCACCGTATTTTACGACAAGCACTTTTCATCGTCGAGTTGGAATGACGTCCTCAAGAACTTTGCCCTACTACCATTAGACATGCATAATGGACCGTGATGTAACGAGCGACACGGAGGATATCCTCCTTTTTATTTATATATTTTAGTATCTTGAGCCCGGGTCGAAGAGATTCCAGCAGCCGAGCTTCATCAATACTAAACACACCATGCTCCATCTTTGAAAGAGCGAATCAGTAGGGAGTGAATAAATACAAAGGAAACATAAACGTTGTCGGGCATGTCCAAGGAAACAAAAGGAAACAAAGCCAAATGCACAAGGGCAGCGTAAAGGATAGGAGTAAAGGCCGTATACATCATTGTACTCAGGTCGTATATGGGGACTTGTTCAATCTTGGGACCTGAAAAACACCGAAAACATGAGAGCAAGTACAAACAAAAGAAGGATTGAGAAAGAAAGAAAAGTTTTTTTTTCATGTGTTTTTTTCTTTTTATTTCTTTTTTTTTCCTTTTTTCTTTTTGTGTGTGTTTTGTTTGGGAATGGGGGACCAACAATACAAAGGAAAGACTCTCTCCAAGACGCAATTGATCCTCGTTCCCCGAGTCGTTATAGATGATGTCTCAGACTCGTAGTTATACTACGGCAGAAACACGTTCAGCGGCAAATTCTATCCTTTCTGGGATAGAATATTGATACCATAGGTGTACTGGGCGTTGGCAGTTCGGTGAGACGAGACATGAGCCTCACCTGTCAGCGCCGCAGTAAAAACGTATATTATGACTCATCAGCCTAATAACCCGCAAAGAGGTTACCGCCGAGGTCAAGGGTCCCTTGAATCCCTGGGAATCCAAACATTGTACCCAGTTCGACTGCCGAACCACTGTTGTCGCTTTCAGGCAGTGGAAGGTCCACTGGGTTGATGAACTGGGGATCTTGGAGATCGGTGCCAGCTTGGATACTTAGATCTTGTGCTCTTTCAGACTGAACTTGAGGCAGAGCTTCCGCTTCGGGGGGATTGGTTGCGGAGAACGGTTCGACTGCCGAACCAATATTATCGATGGGTTCGGCCAGAAGGTCCGTCCACTGGAAGCCTTGGGGATCAGTGCCAGCTTGGGTATTTAGATCTTGTGGTCTTTCGGACTGGACTCGAAGCATAGCTTCCGTTTTGTGGGGAATAGTCGCGGAGGACGGGGGCGTAGAAATAGAAGCGTCCGGAACTTTGTGATGGAAAATCAGGTTAGCAATGAAGACCTCGACGCGACGCCACCAACCGGCAGAGAAACATCTACCTTCGTATGGCTTGGCTATAAATATAAGAGAAGAGGGCTGGGTAAACTCACCCGACAGATCAGACTGAGGAGATGCGAGTTGAGACTGCGAGTTAACCAAATTTACCAGTCGTTGTTGAAGTCTCGGGCCGAAGCTGAACTGAGCGCCGCCCCTTTTCAATCCCTCGACCACTTTGGGATAGATAATCGCCCTGTTGAGCCCGGATGGTCGTCCTTGGGAAGGATAGTAGATCTCGACCGGCACAAAGCATCCCTCGCCACGGCCCGGTGGGTAGGGCTGAGGCTCGAGGCCAAGCTCTGTGACTAGGTCTCTATCGATAAGGGCTGGCTGCACCCTGTCATGTCCTTCCCAATGTAACAGGTTGCCTTCGGCCACGACTTTGGTATTATTGGGACCCCGAAAAGAAGCGTCGACAGTCGTCAGCTTATCGCCGTAACAGCGGCGCTCATTGAATACCCCATTGGTGATGAGGAAACGTGCAGGGTTGGGTGACCGCGGCTGTTCGGACACTTGCATGTCCGCCCCAGGCACCCGAACATACCGGGGCCCCAACAGGTTGACTGAGACATGAGGATTCGCAGTTTGGGTCGGCCTTTGAGAGCCGAGGAACGGAAAGCCTTGAGAGCCTAGGGTCGTATACCCTATGCCGCTAGCTCTCGATTTTTCCGTCACGGGCGTCATCATATTCAGGTCGTTATCTTGGGCAGCTAACACGGTATCCCGGGTCGCAGTCGTCGCCATTCTGCTGTCTTCTGAGAGGCTCGGCCGGGGTAATAGGAGCCTGGCTTGGTTGTACGCTTGAAGATAGGACTCATCTTGAGAGGGGGCCCCTCGTTTTTTCTGCGATCGTTTCTTTGATACACCACTCCTTTGGGATCCTCCTTTTGGATTAGACGGAAATAGCTGAAGGTCCTTAGTCGAAGCGTAAGGCTCGTCTCTTCTGCGAAGAAGATGATTTGCCGCCATCGAATGGGCGGCCGGTTGGCATTTCGGTCCCAATTCCGAAGCCCTCGTGAAAGTTCGATCAAGGGAACGTGACAAAAATAGAAGAAGCGTGGTGGTGCGGTAGAGGAAGAGAAGGATCAATTGAAAGGACCCTGGCTCCCCGGGCCACCACTGCCTTTAAACAATAGTAAGTTATTCCCTAGCAAGTGAAGGAGAAGCTCGATGGAGGGGACTCGATGGAGGGGAGAGAGGACTCGAGGGGGTGAACTTGATGGGTGGGAGAGATCCAGGCCGTAGTCTACGAATAAAATAGGACATATATTTCATTTGAGACTGCCAGGGAATATTACATCGATCTAGTACTTGGAACTTTGTCATCGTCTATCCTCTAATACTTCGTACTCTCAGTAATTTTCAAGTGTGTGGCGTTGCGATTCTGGAATTGCATTCATGAAGGACATGCCTTCACCGTGTTCCCCGGCCATTGGCTAGAAGAGAATACATCGACATGAAAGTGAAGAGGCATTTCCTCATTGGACTATGAGCAGGTTCGCCTTGAACGCCTTCGCTGTAGAAACGGAAATTTCAAATCACAGCCTGGTCTAACATCCACCATGTACCAAAAGAGCCTGCATGCTGCCAATCGTCGGCGTTCCAAGCCCACCCGAATGGCATTTCCCCGCTCGCACTCGTCGTACGCGACCACACCATCTTAGATGCCTGCTTTCGATGGCCGGGGCGGTGCCTTTGGGGTGGGTGATGAGAGAAATTCCAGTTTGCAAAATCTAGTCTTTGCTGCCCGAGCTGTTCGAGTCCAAGACTTTGGAGAAGGCTAGGCGATTCTTGGTTCACAAATTTGATGTGCTCTCATATGCGCAAGAGGAGTTGGGTGGCTAGCCATATGGGCGTCAACTTGCGCTCTTTTGTTTCGCCCTCCTGGGTACTTGCTCTTGCTCGCCCCAGCTCTCCATCCGTCTCTTGCGTCTCGCCGGGTTCGCCCAGAGGGATCTTGCCGGCCCCATGGCTTTTGGTTTTGAGGCGAATTTGGAATTTTAATCTCATCAATTGATCCAATGAAAGATTGGCTCAGGGGGGTACATGCAAAAGCACATAGTCACACGGGGGAATAGGGCTATCCGCCCCAGAATAAGTGTAAGATTGTTTATATATGTTGAAGTCGGTCTCTGCGGTCTCTGCGACCATTTGATCAACATCCTTTCCATTCCACGAACGCTTCATCTCCTTTCCTGATAGGGAACTTTCTTCTTACGCACCTAAGCCGTCAGTTTGAATTGTCCGTCTGACCCATTTTGAGCCTTTTATATGGAGGCGGGCTGCTGGTATCAGGATGCGTTCCTTGACAACTCCCACACCCGCGATAGCTGGCCGACGAAAGAGACCTCCGGATACCAGTTCTCCCATAAGCAATACCAAGGCTCCCTTTACTCTCCCCTAGCATCAACTTCGTCGCCCGATGAAGCCCGATTCAACAACCCCCAGACCCCCCGGCAGTTATCCCCCAACAGCCTGAGACAACCCGATTGGCACCGAACACCAGAGGGAGAAATCTCTTTCAGGACAAAGAATGTCCGCCTCATGGAACCAACCCCCCCGGGAACCGAGGAATCATCAAGCATCGAAGAGGGTGATGAAGAGGATCAAATGGATGACACGGCAAGCACCCATTCGATGACGACATGTCCTGATAAAGAGCCGTTGAAAAGCTGTGAATCAAGCCAGCCAAAGCAGGTGGTTCGTTTCGACTACGACTGGGCCGATGCCAACGCGGATGAGCCGCCGCTTCCTTGGGAAACCGTACCTTCTTATATCGACTTTCACGCCAATCGGGTAGCTCATGACTACTGGAAATGGGATCCAGCCGTGGAGAAATGGAAGCACACCGATGAGAAGACGGGAGAAACCATTTACTGTCCGGCTGAGCTGGACTGAATGGTGTTTGATCTGGGAATTTGTTATTATCGCATTGCTTGGGGGCGCAACCTCCCCACCGGTTTGTTACAAGGACAATTGGATGGAGCCCAAGGCTAATTTCTTTCATACCAAATGATGAATAACTATATAACTACATGATGACGCAAAGCTGGAATTGATCACTTCTCTGCTGCTCTACCCGAAATCTAGATTTGTCTCCCCTTAGGCGAATCCCTGACAAGTGAAGCCAAGCTGTTAATATAATCAACAGATCCCCTTAATCGATCATTGGTGTCTTTCGGGCCCGGGGTCGAGAGTCATGAAAGGCCTCAGCGACCCGGCGTTCTAGCAAGTGATGGTTCCTGCATATGTAGGCGCCGGGCCTCTTTTCCTTTCTTACGAATATGTAATTTTTCAGTCTGAGGGTTTGTAAAGATCAGATCAATAATTGATCTCTTGTCTTTGGGGACACCAGCCCCGGTTCGAGCTCGCTCAGCTCCGAGAAAACCAATCGAGGCCGGCGAGTGAAGGCGAGATAAGACATCTTGATTCGATCAAATAAATTCCGTTTACTCCCTATGCACATGCTATTTACAGAATATTGTGTCTCCGTAGTGTAGTTTCGTTGAGCTTTCAATTTCGGCCTATCTAGGATTTCGATCTCGGTCGACACGGTCCAATCCTTGATCATTGAGAAACGCATAGCTCAATCATCGAGCTGACACCATTACCTGAGTGACACCGACTGCTTGGGCTGCCTCGTCTGCCTTGCTTACCGTCTCGGTGGTAGAGGTCCAAGGTCTACCGGAAGATGTTTGTCTGGAACGTCTTACTATGTCTGAAACCATTCCGTTATCCCGGTTCATCTCGATTCTTTTCTAGGTCTCTATATAGCGGAATGTCCCTAGAATATACATGGTGCTTCGATATGTTCGAACGCCTGGGCAACGAGAGGGTCGTTAATGTATGCGGACGGCAGCTCGTGAAAGTTCAACGTCGTCAGTATCACAATCTCGCATTTCTGGTCCGAGTACTGTACTTACTCCATACTTGCAGTAGACGTCATTCCTAGTGAAGAATGTCTTGAATCTGATCGCGCAGAAAACCAGGACCAGTGCGTAACCTTTTAAGGAGCGTGTTGCGGCCGATCAGGAGCTGGCTGCCATCCAGAATCCTGGCGTCGTAGGACACTGCAACGGCATATCGATCGAGGGGCATTCGCATCTCCCGACACTCAAGGTCAACACTGGGGGCTACTCCACACAAACGCCAGTCCACGCCATTTTCGATCCGATTCGGCAGTGTACCGGGCGGCACAACACGATGCCAACGTGTTTCGGCGTCTCGGAGGAGAGTCGGGCATATGATAGATGCGGCATGAGTGAGGCGGAATGTTGCCCAGGCTGGGATTCCGGCGATGCCGACCCGAATTTCCCATATATTAGATTCAAGACAGCGGATGAGGGCATCTGAGTGATTATGTGTCCACCCGATGCCCACTCGGGGCATGAGGATGTTGGTAATATCTTGACGTAGAGTATCCATGGGTGGTTCAAGTTCAAGAGGAACACGTAGCGGGTGAAGACGGTCTGGGGCTCAGATAGAAGGAGGGAACTTCTTATACACGGGCATACATACGCGAGTCACATTTACTGAGCCCGCACATGGTTGGGCGTGGAATTTGGAGGCTTAATGGCAATATAGCACATAGAAATGCTGTACCGGCCGCGTTGGCAGGACGAACCAGTATTATCTCTTCAGCTGCCCGTTTATCGAATGAGCGGCCTTGGGACGCCTAGTTCGCCTTCAAGGCTGCCAACAGTGATTCTCCCCCGCCCCTATCACGCCCGCTCTCCCAAGCCAACCATCGCTTCGGAGCCCTACGTGTTCCTCTGGCTATCCCTTGCCGACACGCGTGGAGAATGTAATTTTTTTGAAGTTCCGTCTTTAGCGCGGTCATTCTTAGCAATGCCTCATTGGACTGAAGAAGAACACGTTTTTGTAAACCTACGAAATCAGTAAATACTACTGGGCCTTCAGAAAACTGGATTATTCCCTCCGGCCCGTCCCCTTCTCAGACCTCGCGGAAATGACAAACTGAGCCAATCTAGGCCAAGGCACCACGCTGTGATTTTGTGGTGCCCAACCATTCCCGTCTCGCGTGGATACCCGCAATGGGTCCGTCCCTCAAATGAGATTCGCCATCGGTGGCTTTGCCGATGTAGGGGGTGTGCGTCCTGGGCTGGGGGCCCACGGCGGCAAGGCTCGGCTCGGGGGGGTCAGTTACGGCAGCAGAAGCTTATTTCGTAGGGAGTGGATAAAGTAACAGCACATCAATCGTAGCACCTAACCACACCGGGTGACTCGCTGCGCGGATATCAATGCCTCATTCAGGAGGAGGTCCGCGTCATTCTTCAACCCATCTTGCGAGTTCTCGATGACCCTGTACATTCCGATGCCACCTCACCTTGCTTGAGCCCGCCGACTAACCTAAGACATGATGCAAATCAATGCAGAATTCTCAAACTACGTGGTGTTTTGGGGGCCAGGCTGCGCGGGCAAGAGTGCCATCATATTGCATATGTGTGGGATGCATCCGGCTAGCGATTTGAAGATAAAGTAAACGAAAAAGAAACGCCCCAAATGAAAATAGAGGCACACAATCTAATTAGGTGTCCTTTGAAATGCTATAACGGTTCGGTTTGCCGCCGCTAAATTATTATTCCACATTCCTTTGATATTGAAGGCCCGCTCCCTGTCCGGATCGTCGTTGAATTGTCGTTGCCGGGTCCGGATTTAGTGGGCCCTGAACACCGGGATGATGGGACAATAGCGGACGGGATGTTCTGCGCTACCACACAGGAGAGGGGCGAACACGAGCCTTTTCACCGCAGCAATCTACTCCAGGTGGTGCCTTTTTGGCATGGGAAAGTGGAGCAAATGAGATTTCAGCACGTCTTCACAATCTCGTTAGTCAGGCTTCGGCATTGTTACGAGATCAGGACGAAGTAGATTCATACGGTTGGTTGGGCAAGCTTGGAATCATCTGCAGGCGAGAGACTGTTTCTTCGACACTAGGTGGCTCCACCTGCACATAGGGTCGCCTCGGTGAGTGATTATGGATGATAATTGGGCCGCAGATTCGTCAAGCCTGCCTGGTTGGTTCTTAACTTCTAGGTGTATGCATAACTGGGCGCCGAGAGAGCGTACTCTTCAAATGGTGTCCTCGGCGCCCAATTCAAAGTGTATCATCTTGCTTATGTACGGATCGTCGGATGAACTGGCCTGGCGACTCGCGAGCCATCACATTCCCACACTCTGATTTTGGTTTCCGCTTGTGAGTGTCATGCAGGAGCAGCAGTGCAACTGGACTTTGACATGTTTGAGTGACTTGAGATTGACAAACTTAGTCATCAGCCATCCACCTTCCCCACAGATAATCTAACTAGACAAGAAATGGTCAAGCGTCCTGAGGCGCGACGAAAAAGCCACAGAGGTATTGGTACCGGTAGCCTCCGCTTAAGAAAATACGGGACATATGTATATACACCAATCCCTCGAAACCTCCAAACCTGCTGAGACAATGTTACTTGTCCGCCTCGCCAACCTCCATGTTCAAGGCTTGGGCTCAGTGAGCTGCATGACGATATTCCCCCTGAAGCATCACATCCCAGGTCATCGGCGTCCCTCTCGATCGCACCAGAGACGCAACCCTCATCAGCTTGCGATAAAGCTCCATTGCCTTAATCTTAATCAATTCCCTGCTTCTGCTGCTAATACCGAATCGCTGTAACCCAATCCCGACAGGGAGCAAAGATGCTCGGCACCAGACCTCCTAACATCTCCTGTCGCAGCCAGTCCTGAGCCTTTCCCCGAGAAAATGGATCGTAACGGAAATGGCGCCGCCCTGGCTGCCAAATCCAGGGCAGAGGTATTCGAAGATGAGAAACGGAGGATAATAGAGTCGTGCTTCAACAAGACCGACCCCGATGGTTCATGTTCGTCACCACTCTCTGGCATCCCACTTCTCGAGGGTGCTGAAAACGAAGGCCTATCTGGTGAATATGCCGAGCTAACCTGGGCTTAATATTTCGCTTTTTGCAGTACAAGAAACTTATATTACCCATATTCGCATCACCGAATATTCCACCCACCCCTCGAACCCGCCTCCCCCTTACTCACGAACCCCCGAGGTCGAGAAGCCACGAATTATCATCGTCGCCGTCCGAAAGTCGGGGCGAGTGCGCATGCACAAGTCCAAGGAAAACTCGAACGGATCCTTTTCCATCGGCAAGACATGGAACCTCGACGACCTAACCCATATTCAATCCTACACAGGCCCGACGGTGGACGCGAACCTGAGGCAATGGGCCGGCGATACGGGTTTTCTTGTGACTATACAAAAACCGTATTTCTGGAATGCCCAGACCGACAAGGAGAAGAAATTCTTCATCGCCAGCCTCGTCAAGATCTACGGCAAATATACCAATGGAAAGACCCCCGAACTTTCAGGCTTCGATCCGCGCGAACTCGACCAGGTGCTCGGACGACGACCACCCCCTGTTCGGATGCCGCCTAGCGAAAATGCTGCTCAACGAAACGCCTCGGGCGGGCCCAGGACACCAGTTATGCCCCCTCAGCCTTCCCCAACAATGGGTCGAGGCGCATTCCCCCCTACCGGCAAGAGTTCACCGGCTGGTAGCTTCGATTCGTCGCGGTCTCAAAACCAAGCGGCAATGCGACGACTAGCCGGGAGCGATAGGAGTCAGGATTCACTTGTGAACAACAACAGCAACACTTCCTTCAATGCACCACCACCTCGTGGTGATGAAGCGTCTCCTCGCCCTCCACGATCCCGAGGAGGAATGGCCGGCCCTGGTGCCTATGGTCGTTTCGGTGACCCGTCCCCAGAGCCAGCACCTCTTCTTCCTACGGAGAGGCCGCCGCCGGAGAGGAGGCGGCCACCGATTGACCTAGGACGCCCTCAGCAGTTCGCTGATCGAGACCTAGTCCCCGCCCCTCTGATGAGCCCCGGTATGAAGAGAGATCCTGTAGTCCCACCACCGCGCAGCATGGACCGCATGTCGCCGAGGAATAACTCCATGTCTCAGAGGTCAGATACTAGCTCCCTCAGGGAACGGTCCTTTTCTAGCCTGAAAGAACCTCCTCGCAGAGAAGATACCACAGGCAGCCTTAAGAGTCCGTCTCAATCTTCGTTCTTGCGGACATCTCAAAACGTAGAGCCTCCTGTGCGCTCAGAGTCCCCTGCTCCCATGGAACCGGAAGAAACACGGCCTGGACCGAACCCCATGATCAAGCCAAGAAGGGCAAACCCCGAACCAGCTCCAACCCCACCCCCACCTCCACCAGAAGAGCCGAGCGAGACTCGCCCCGGACTTGGTCCTATGATCAAGCCAAGGAGGGTTAATACGGAACCTACATCTCCAGGCGAGCAAGAAGAATCCCGACCCGGTCTCGGACCCATGATCAAGGCCAAGCGATCAAAAGGAGACATTGCTGGCTCTTTATGGAAAGCTGCTGCCGTGGCCGGTGCTTTCAAGCCTCGCCCGGGTGGTGCAGGCGAACGACTTCGTTTAGCCCAGAATAAAAGTGATGACGGCCCCGATGGGATTACCAGCGTTGTTCCCGCTCCTCCCCGCCCGGCTCCGCCTCCTGAGCCTGTACCAGCAGAACCTGAACCTCCCAAACCTCCCAAGTCCGAGGACCGGAGGACGCCGAGTGTGCCGGAAGTCAAAGTTACGGTCCCTCAGTCCAGTCGGCCCAATAGTGTCCAGTCGTCCGTTAAGGACAACCGACAGAGCATTGAGGAGAAGACACCGCCCAAAGCAGACCAGCAGCCGGCCCAAGAGGAAGAACGGCGTGCGATTCTGGCCGGAAACGACGCCAAATATCTTGCCACGCTTGGTGTCGACCCGACCCAGATTCCGGGACTGTTGGAGAACCCTAAGAGCGTACAGCTTAGAGAATGGATGGATGTAGCTGGCTTCGTCCCCGGAGATCAGATGCGCTCTTGCACATGGGACAAGATGAAGAGTGATCTTGACCGTGAGCTGGACAAGGCTCAGGCTGGCGGCTGGCTTTCCCGATTTAAGGACGAGGATGAGCGCATTGATGCGATTAAGGAGGGAATAGACCAGGTTATTGCTGAGTGTGAGCAGCTTGATGATCTGTTGACGCTGTACAGCGCTGGCCTCGGTGTAAGTAATTTCTTTCTAGCACGACGTCTCAAAGATGAAAAATTATGGCTAACAATGCATTTTAGACTATTACTGGAGATATCGATTACTTGGAGGCGCAAGCTGAGGGTATTCAGGTTCAGGTCGCGAACCAGAAAGCACTCCAGAACGAGCTCCGAATGCTCACAGATACATGTGCCCTAGACAGAGACTGGAATGTGGAGCCTCTGCGACGGGCGCCGCTAGAGAAGGTCAACGGCCTCGCAGATATCGAGGAGAGTCTCCTCCGACTCTACAAGACAATGCGGAAGATTGACCCATCCCTCTGCGGGCACGACAACAAAGACAAGTTGGACGGCATGGGCTCCGACCTTGGCGCCCTGGCGGACGATCTAGAACTAGCAGCTGCCTTGGGCCTGGACGCCGATCCCACGAGCGGCCTGACGAGTAGCTACGGAAGGATGCGCATCGTTCAAGAGAAGAAAGAGGTCTGCTTGCAAGAGAGCAACATATTCATTAACCGATTCCTGCGGCAGATGGAAACGGAATTCGACGTTGCCTTTGCAAGCACGAGGAATATGCTGGAGCGAGCACTCTCCCGCAAGTCTGATAAGGAAATCTACCAGACTCACCGACGATACCTTTGGAAGTACTGCAGCCTCACGTTATATGCCCGAGACATTCATCTCGATAGCTGGGAGACCTTGTTGCAAAAATATCACGAGCAAGGGAACCCGCTATTCAGGCCCTTCTTTGGTGGCATAATTGAGTCCTGGAAGGGTTATGCCAAGAAGGCGACCGGGGAGGAGGCCGAACTGCTGTTCACCCACCACCCTGAGAAGCAACACGAGGGTCTAGCTACTGCGGCACGAAAGCTGACGGTAAAGCGAAGCCAGACTCTGGCCGGTCGCTTCAGGTCGGACGCAGTCAAAAACATCGTAGCTGACAAGGGCACTGATAACAAGAGCCAGTCGTACGAAGTGTTCCGAAATGTTTTGGATGATATTATTCCTTTGGTCGAGATGGAGCACAATTTCGTCATCGACTTCTTCCACGCCACAACTCTTGAGCAGACCAGCTTCGAAGACTATCTCGCGGCGAATCCTCCTGTACAAGACCGGAAGGCTCCCGACCATGAATGGCTAGGGTTCCGTCGCATGGAGCCGGACCGTGAAATGGCACGTAGAGTGACGAAGACGATGGAGGGCCTGTTCGCGTTCCTTGAGGGAGACTTGCAGAAGCTCGTCGATTGGGTCGTTTTCAACAATCCACTGTAAGTCACAAATACCTTACGTTCCCCTCCAACCTCAAGTAGTGCAGCCGCTAACCTATCCCCGCAGTCATGCAATCGGTGTATTGGCCTCCCTTGAGATTAAGGCGGAGTCCCTGAGTGGTTCAAACCAGGAATTCCTTAACGCGCTTCTCCAGAAGATCAGATCCGCCCTCGAGGTCCGATTCAGGAAGTTTGTGGACGAGCAGGTGCGCGCCATCGAAGAGACAAAGGTCAAGATGGTCAAGAAGCGACGAGGCGTCATCCACTTCTTCAGAGTGTTCCCCCACTTTGCCGTCGCCGTTGAGAACATCATGGCTGCATTCCAGCCCGGCGCTATCGACGTTCGGCACATGGTCAATGAAGAATACAGCCGGGTCCTAAAGGCCATGTTCGACGCGCTCAAAGTCATCGCGAGGGAGAGCAAGGGCGTCGGTGTGTCCGCCAGCACGAACGACCCCGAGGACAAGGAAGCCCTCAACTACCACATTCTCCTGATCGAGAACCTGAGCTACTTCATCGAGGAGATGGGCGACCACGACGTAGACGTCCTCGCGGATAGAAAACACGAGGCGCTGCAAGAGTACAATAAGCACTTGGACCAGTACCTATCGTCCATCATGCGTCGGCCCCTCGGCAAGCTCCTCGACTACCTCGAAAACGTCGAGGCGCAGCTCCAGGCCCTCAAGGCGCCCGACAAGATCGCCCTGCAGCCGTCCAACTCGAAGAGCGTCTTCAACAAGGTCCTCAGCGTGTACGACGCCAAGGAAGTACGGAAGGGCATCGAGGCTCTGAGGAAGCGTGTTGAGAAGCACTTTGGTGAGGCGGACGAGCCCGGGGTTGGTGGCGGCAAGGAGCTCGTGGATAAGGTTACGGAGGAGTGTGAGAAGTACTATGGCAAGGTGGAGTTACGGATTGCGACGATTACGGCGGAGGTATACGGTGGGGATGTCTTATTCGAGTGGCCGCGGGCGGAAGTTAGGAGTGCGTTTGCTGCAAGGTGAAAAGGGGGAATATGATCGATGGGACTTGCTAGGAAATAGAGAGACGGTGGATGTGTGTAACATTCTTGTTTTGTCTTAAATGGTTGCGAAGTTTTTTCGAGGTTTTATACGAAGGGATGCATTTGTATATGCGGCATAAGAATCATATTGAACCTGTGAGGTGTATCCGTTTCGTTCCGTTGGTCTATGTAATGCGCTTTCCTCCCAAGTTTTTGGCACTTGGCCACGTATGTGTTATATATGAGATTCCGGATCTGGATTCCCAACGTCTCATGGAAGCTCAAATGGTCGAGCGGTGACGCACTGCTTACAAACTACTTCCGCAAGGCGCCGGCGTGGAACCCGGTCTGGTCAAACCATGAGACTTGGAGGAAATTGGGAAAGGGAAATTGGGAATTGGGGAGGGAGAAGTGGGGATTCTTTTTTTGCTATATTTATTTTAACTATATCAGAGAATTTTATTTTGCTTCTTTTCTGTGAGAGAGAATCCTGTTTTTGCTTGCTCTGTTGAAGTTGTGATATGTCGAGATCCTTAGGGATGTCCTGACCTGAGTTGAGGGGCAGGAAGAAGCTTGGAGAGGCTGTTGGTTCGAAACTGACCCGGAACACAATTTTTCTCTTTCTGCTTAGGTGAGTCGGAACCCGGATATAGCGATTGTAGTGTTGCATATTTCAATTTGTTCTATCTGTGTTCCCCGGCAGTGCACAAGCTTATTTCTTGGGCAGCATGCTTTTAGACGACGTATTGGAAATACGCGTGATTGGTTTGTATGCACCACTTAACGCGTCAGTCACGTCTGGCATCAATCGCCCTATGACATGATAACTTCCTCGACATCCCTCGAACAAGTCCAAAGACATTCAACTCGACCAAACCCAAGCCCAAATGTTTCCCATTTCATAAGCGGTGAATTATCAACCTCACAAACTTCCACAACATGCCGCCCCAAACGCGTAGCAAGGGACAACCTCCCGCGTCTCGAATCTACTCCTCAACCCCCTCCCTCCAACAAGTCCGGTTCCCGCCCCGACGCAAAGCTATAAAAACCTACGGCAAGCGGACGAGACGCGAAGCTACCCTTCGACAGCAGACTATCACACAAATTGATTTCCTCCAGCCCACCCACCCAGAGGAGCTAGAGGAGCTCGAGGGCAATTCCGAGCTTGGCATGGAGCCGGTATTGGAAGAGGAAGAAGAGAAGAAGAGAAAAAAGAAGAGGAGGAAGACGGAGGGAGATGAACCGGATGATGGACCGCCTACTTCGAGCTTGTTTACACAGACATTGACGCAGTTTTATGGAGATGATGGCCTGAAGAAGGAATCGAAGGGTCGTGGCCGGACGATTAAGGACTCAGAGGACGAGGACGAGGGCTTTGAATCTGCCTTCGCGGCTGGAAAAAGAGCCCGTTTTAAGGATTTCGAGGACGAAACCCCCGAGGAGCAACAAGACGCGAAGAGCCCGTCGGTGATCCCGCAGACGCCATTAAAGAAGCAGACTCGACTCGAGATTCCGTCGTCGCAGCCATCCCCATGCACGCCAATGCTTCTTCGATATAGTCCCCTGGGACCTAGAGGCTCACCACTCAAAGCTCGATCGACCAATGTGGGATCGCCGTTGCCGCCCGCCCGGAGGATGGAGAAAGGGAGAATACCGCGGACGCTTGTTATACAGGACTCCTTTGCATCGGCGGTGACTATCTCCTCTGGACCTTCGCAGTCTTCTGTCGGGGCAGTTAAGGGTTGCGATAGTAGTAGCCAAAGAATCCCGAGCAGTCAGGGTAGGATCCCGACTGTTGAAGAGGAAGACGAAACCCCTAGCGAGGAGTACGGCGATGAGAACGTGCCGCCGGAAAGCCAGCAAGAGCAACTACAAGAACAACAAGAATGCAGAAGGCCTACTGTTATTCCCGACTCAGATGACGAGACGGAAGATGAGTATCATGGCGATCAGACAGAGGATGACGATTTGTCTGGAGAAAAGACTGAAGTTCTCCAGCCGAGAAGAGAGGTGGAGACGGATCGTGTCGCTAGTTCTATCGAAGAGGAGCGAGTGCAGGAAGACGAGGACCAATACCCAATTGGCGAAGAAACCCAATTTGCCCTAGACATACTCGCGTCAGGAACCGATTTGACGGCGTCCCCGAGTCAGCAACGCTCTAGCCGTCTGAGCTATCAACGTAGCTCGCAGAAATTAAGAGAAGCCGCAGAGTCGACACCGAAGCCACCGCGAAAGAAGCCAACCGCCGTGGGATTCTCATCGCCACAGTTTTGCCCCGAGGAAGAGGACCGGCATGCAGCGCAGCACAAGACACAGGTTTACACGCAGATGAACAGCCAGCGCGTCGATATTGCAATCATTCGCGCGATGCCTCCGCCCACGGACCGGTCTGACGTATTTATTTCGATCCACCCAGAACACGTTGCCAAGATCGTCAACGGCACCAAGGACCACGAGTTCAGGACTTGGAAGATTCCAAGCACGGTGTCCCGAATCTGGGTCTACGTTACAAAGCCGGAGTCCATGCTTCGATATATGGCCTGCATCGGCCCGGCGAAGACCCCCGGGGAGATTGAAGACGAAACCGGAGTCGGCAACGCGGAGTTCAACCGGAGAAAGAGCAAGTCGAGTTACGCCTACGAGATTGTAGAGCTTTACGAGCTCAACAACCCTGTTCCTCTTAAGAAGATGAAAAGCAACGGATGGGTTGATGCCGCCCCGCAAAAGTACACTTACGTCCCCCCCGCGGTCGTATCGCAGCTCCAGGCGAACCTCCGATGCCAACTGCTTATTGGCGACGATGACCACCATCTCCTTGGAGACGGGGAGGAGCTGGACTCGCCGGCTAAGCAGTCCGCTACGCTCTCTCAGGAAGCAGGGGAAGTTGAGGCCCAGCTGCTGAGCGACATTGCCTACTCGACGCAGCATCCCACATCGGACGATCGTGCGCCCTTGGGGTCGAGTCAGAAAACGCCACGTCCGCTTCGACGCTCGACTCGACAGAGCCGAAAGACACCACCACCGCAACGACAACAACAGCAGCAGCCTAAGAAAGTAGCCGGCCCTCCCTCGGGAAGCAAACGGCGTCGAGATGGACGAAAAATCCCTTCATCTCAGGCCACCACGGCTAGCGAATCCTCTCCACCGCCGGCGCGTTCGCAGAAGCAGCAGCACCCGGCGCTGACGCAGCAGCCGACGCATACGAGCTCAAGTCCGTTGGCTTTTCATGATAGCGGAAGCCCCGTTAGAGTTCCCGAGGGAGATTTCGACTTGAGGACTTCGCAGCTTGTGGGGGCTAGCCAGTTGTTGCCGGAGACGTTGATGCGTGATGATGAGAGTGGACCACCTGCTTGTTATGACTTTGGGGACGATGACTTGTAGAGTTTAGATGGAGTTGTTGAATTTGGGCCGCGTGACAAGCAAAATGAGAAATTGAAACAAACGAAGAATGGAGAATGGGATGGAAACCGAGGGGTTATTTCATGGAAAGCATCATATCGTGTATGGAACTTGTTATCCAATAGGCAGTAATGAAGTTATGACCTTGCGTTTGAATAGTCTCTTACACACAGAGGGGCGAGAGCACGCCCCTGATAGCACTTCTCCCAGTTGCTTTTTCTTCCTCCTGCTCTCTTGTTGCCCTCATATTGTTTTCTTTTCACGCTTAATATCCCAAATGACTTGTTCATGGCGACGCCACAAAACACCCACCGTCATCAAGCCGGATCTGATGATGCATGCTCGGCAGGTGACGCTGCAAGCTGCCCTCTCGATGACATACTGCTGTTTCTCTGTGTCCAGCTTTACCAAGTACCGGTATCTTCGTACATATGGCATGAAAAAGAAAAAAAAATTACTGAGAAAAATAGTCTAAAAAAAGAAATGAAGGATGAAGAAGGGTATGAAGGGTATATAAAAGAAGCGAGAAAAAAAGAAGATTTTCCATCTTGACCTAGGCAGGGATCGAACCTGCAATCTCTTGATTCGTAGTCAAACGCCTTGCCATTGGGCCACTAGGCCATTTTCCGAAGGAAACTGGGTTGGGACTTCGGCTCTGATTGACATCCCATCAACGGAAGCCACTGGATAATCGCGCATAGCTTCTGTGGTTTCTAGATTACTACAGAGCGCATCCACTAAACAATTGAACTTCTTACAAAGGAGACCAAGACGCTGACAATTGCTCTCCTGAGCCACTTAGCGTGCCACCATTGTAGCGTAGTTCTTTCACATTGATCGTGCTTCGTACCCTGGGAAGGCTCTTTCGGCTTAGGGCCGAGGATCCGGGCCAGGCTACTGATCTTGGTGAATCCAGATGAGGCAGGAGCCTAATAAATAATAGGGTTGGACGGCAGTGAAAAGGATCGCCAGTGCCTGGCAGTGGCTTGCACCTTGCTTGGGGTCAGGCCAGCCCTGCACAGGGGAGTCTGGAGTCTGGAATGGATTGATGCCAGGGGCTCTAAGAACGGAAAGTCAGGCACGAGGACAAACGCCAATTTTAGCCCTTTGGGTTGTCTCGGTCGAGATGTCCTGTTGGATGATGAGAGGTGTCATTGTTTTGCCCCTGATTACAATTAATGGACTACCACCTGTTGCTTCGCATTTCGCATCAAATGCTTCGAGACTATTCGACCATTTGACCCTTTACTGGATGTCTTGGGAATTTGATGGGTCGTTGCCACCAGCTGTGATAGGCCGAAGACGACGGAAGCGCTCGATTATGTGAAGTATTGAGATTACACGGCGGCTTTTGAATCACTCATTGAATGATCAAATGTTCTTCATGTTTCTTTGAGAGGAGCCCCCCCCCCCTTATTTCTCCGACCTTGATGGGACTGGCCCCCCGTTTGCTCCTAGCTCTGCCCTCTCGTACAAGCCACTAGAACAACATTGATGGATATGAAGTGCGAAGTAATGTTACAACCGATCAATGTATTGATACGTTGAGGATGCACGTGAGTAATGCGGCGTTCTAGTTTAGGCACCACGCCGATGGTGGATAAAACTGCAACTTATTGTAACCTAGGAACGGTGGGGCATGATGAGCAATGAAATGTGGTTGTGCTGGTGGCTGCCTCTGCCGCTCTGCAACGCCAACTTCAGCACCACATAATATCCATCTCCAATCACATCCAACCAGTAAGTCATATCTCGTCGTCACCTGGCATACTTTGCCCGCCCCCTCCGCCCTCAATCAGAGGAAATGTGTTACCTCTCCTCTTCACATAATGAAGCCGAAGAGAGACGAAGAGAGAGACGGAGAGAGTCATTTCGACCTGGGCACGTGATGCTGGAATTGGCGACTCCGACTGTGATCCATGACTTCGGCTTGTTGTGTCGCTCGCCTATTGAATCACTTCAACGTCTTTCGTAGCCACGACGAAGTAGATTGGTTGCCATTCTCTAGCCGAAGAGGTCCATTTCCCCAATCAAGTGAGACCTTGGCTACGGAGTGGACGGAAGTCCAAAAGGAAACAAAGGCACTGGATGGCTGTGGATGCGAGCAGACGGAAAAGAAAAAGAAAAAAAACTTCTTCAATAAAAAAGGGAAAATCCCCACCGGAAGCCACTAGAGGAGCGGGAGACGGGGGATGTTGCTTTGGAGTTTGGACGGCAGCCGCCGTAGCAGTGTCTGCCTTAATTGGGAACATTGGAAGCCATCCAATTTCGCAGACGCAATGCGTGGTATACAATTGTTAGTTGAGTCGGTGGAGTCTCGGGGGTACCTTAGTCAAACACTCCCATTTGGTCTGTTGACATGTACATTTATTGGGCCTTGGCGATTTAGTGTTGGAGCGCACGAAATAGTGTAGATTCTGTCGACAACAGACAGCAAGAGAAGCGTGTCCTCCGCTGATCCAAAACGTTCTGGTTTATTAGTTTACTTCGCAACTTCGCTCTGATCCCCTTGTCCCGATCATCGAACATCCTGTGGTGGTATTATCCGCCCCTGCCTCCACTACCAAGGCCACCCAATCCCTCCCTTCCGGTACCTGGTACGTGACTACCGTGGGTCATACTTCGTACTAGTTTAGAATAATACTGCACACATAACATTTGAACTTCCCCATTCTCTTGCTTGTTCAGCGTGGGTTGCACGACAAGTACTTCGTACATTTCGCTCCATTTTGAATTAATCGATACAATTGTACGAAGTAATACTTGCCTGTGACTCGTGGAGTCGTGGCTAAGTTAGGTAGTTCTTGTCCAGTCCATCCAGGCTCTCCAGAACGACAAAGTTACTCGCTCAGTGCTCTGTCACTACCAAATCTACAGAAAATTCCCACCCCCCAACTTTCTCTGCATGTACGGAGGAGACGGTGGACGATCCCATCTCGGCACCGCTAAGCCTAGTTCCTAGTTTTGCATACAACATCCGTCCCCGGTCTTTCGCCTCGCCTCCTGGGACGACGCCGCCTAATTCCACTCAACTTCCCCTCCTTGAGCCTCCCTATCCAAGAAAAGCGCGTTTCGCGAGTCCTTTGCCATCAGCGACCACATGCGACGCACGCCTAATATAATCGTCTCCTGACCGATCTCCTCCCTTCGTCGAAGCGTCACGTTTGAGAAAATAAAACAACGAGTCTATTCTGCCCTGCCTTCTTAGTGTGCGACGACCTGGAATACCCCGTGCTGTCTCCTCAACCACCCCATTCCTTTATCCTCATGACGAACCGACAATCCTGAACAATTCCCCCATTCGAAGGAGAGAGAGAGAGAGCGTGCATACTTTCCGTATACAGCAAAGGGGGAAAAGATATCGGAGTTTAAGTCTGAAAGGCCGCCCATTTGGCACTTTGCCCAGTTCAGGGCCAGACTTTGATCCTCGATGATGGTTCGTTCCAGCCTTATATGCCGGCATGCCCGTAACACTACCTTACTGTGTTCCCCCCTTCGCCCTGTCAACTGTCGATGGGCAGGAATGGCCCGCTCCTTGGTCTTGGTCGATGAGATCTATAGGCCGGGCTCTTCCCCCCGTCGTAACAGGCAACAACACATCCCCAAGAGCCCAACAAATGTGGCTTCCCCTGCCATGCCTCACTAAATCGTTGTCAAGAACACACATGTTGTTTTACTTGTTTGGACTAACATGTGTCTCATTCGCTTCTTTGTGCAGACCTCATCTCGACCCAACCAAGTTGGCGCAAGCTTTTCGAGCCGTCGTGGCCATTCCAACAAGCTGTCCATATCAGATCCGAGCCACCACGTAACAGAAGCCATCGGCACGTTGTACGATGACGAGGACGACGATTCATCGCTCGACCAGCCCCACCGACTTTCGGTCGGCGGGCGACCGCTCAGCTTCATGCCATCCCCATACTCGGAGCAACTAACCAGGGGAGCCACGCCCAACAACTCGGAAACGCGACCCCCTCTCGAACGATCTACGTCCGACAACACGGGGTTCCTAAGCCCTAATTCCGCCAACACCGCCAATGCTGCCAACGCCGCGCTAAAGAAGGCCCAGACGATGCCCACGAGGGTTCCGAATCGCCTAAGCACGGCCTTCGATTCGAGCGGCATGCCACCGCTCTCGCCGACCCTATCACTGAAGGATGTGCAGGCCGACCCCGCCACGTCTCAGTTTGCCCTGACGAATATTGACAATCCAAATGATATCGCCCAGGAGCTCAGTAATCTTCAGGCTCTCAGGAGGATGTCGATGGATGTGGGGAACAACAATGACCCCGACATGTTACCGTTTTCGGCCATGTCCCTCATGGCCATGCCTTCGATAGCTCCTTCGGGCGGCGACGATGAGGCAGACCCCTCTAGATTATTATGGGTACCGGCTAGGGTCCACCCTGAGTTGGCGCCCATGGAGTTCAAGTCCTTTTTGGAGAAGCGGGTGCAGTCTATCAAGAGGAGGTCTGCGAGCGAGTCATCACTGTCTGAGGAGGATGGCTTGGCTCGTAGCAACTCGGCTGGTTTGAGGAGGAAGAAGTCTATGCTGTCAAGGCAGATTGACCCCTCCGGAGCCAGTGGAGGTTTAGGCTTCGTAGACGGTGCGGAGAGGCTAGGGCGCCAGGGTAGTGGTCGATCGACGCCCGAGTTAACTATCGACGAACTGGTCAAGGACCCGAGCAAAGTCGTGCAGAAACTTACTCAGGAGTCGAAAATGCAAGAACTCGGTGCGGAGTCCAACATCGAAGATATGCCCATCCTGCCGATGCCCCCCGGTGCGGGGCTGCGAAGATCAACCCGGACGCAATACAGGAAAGGGGGAAGTTTGCGCAGCAACAAACTTCCATTTTCGAAACGCATCGCTTCACGGCAGGCCGAAGCAGCTGAGGCAGCTGGTGACAATGATCAGCTTCCACCTCCGACGGCACCGCCGGGCCACGGCCTCTCTCGAACCCAGTCAGAGCCGATTTCTGCTGATAATTACTCACGACCGAACCGCCCTTTGCGGAGACAGCACAAACTCTCCCAAGACTCAGGGTCGCCAATCACTGCATCACCTACCTCGGCGGACACGACCACGCCAACCGCGACAGATGCCAGCACCTCTTCACAAAATCGTACATTCCAGGTTGACGGAACCAGCAGCCCAGTTCCTCAAATAATAGAAACCCCTCCCGAGGGGACCCTCTCCACACAACAACGCTTCCCCCAAAGATCATCCTCCCAGAAAGCTGGAGCTCAGATGCTCACACAGACTCCGCCTCAACAACAACAAATTAAGCAACAGCAGCAGCCGATAATCCCCGATGAGCCACCAGCGAAATCAAGCAAACGCCAAGCAGCTGCGCGACAAGCTCAAGCGTCTCAGCAATCTCAGGCAACCAAGACTGCCTCGAGCCCAAGTGAGATGAGCCCCAACTCCACCCCCGTTCTCGCCGATGGTCGATCCAGCCGAACCGACACCCTCACCTACATCCCGACCTTCACCGGAGACGACAAGAAGTACGACAGGAAGAGTAAGCGAGACAAGGACGACGACGCCGGCAGTACGACCTCGTCCAAGTCGGGCTGGAAGTGGTTCAAGGGAGACGACAAGAAGAAGAAGGATGACGATCATAAGAAGTCTAAGAGTAAAGGATTCGTGGAGAGCAATGTGCGTCTCGACGTCATCCAGACATCTATCGAAAACGCCGTATCCAAGGGCCGTGAGAGCCTCCTCCTCGACAGGGACAGCGCGGACAACAGTAAGCTGAGCGAAGATCGGAAAAAGGAAAGCAACCGGAAATCCGATTCCAGGAAAGAGAAGGACGGCAACATATTTTCCAACTTATTCGGCGGTAGCAAAAAGAAGAGCGAAAAGGAAAGCGGGAAGAAGAGCCACAGCCGGAAAGTATCAGAGGAACCTCCTTACCGACCGCTACGACCGGACATGGACTACCCGTGGACACGATTCCCGCTCCTGGAGGAGCGCGCCATCTACCGCATGGCCCATATCAAGCTCGCCAACCCGCGGAGGTCGCTGCACAGCCAGGTCCTGCTCAGCAACTTCATGTACAACTACCTCGCCATCGTGCAGGCCATGCACCCGCAGATGCAGATCCCCGTTTCCCCGCAGCAGAGGCGTCTCGAGGAGGAGAGGCGGAGAAAGGAGCAGGAGAGTCAGTATCTTGCGGAGCAGCAGCAGCAGCAGCAGCAGCAGATGCAGGGTAATCAGGATAGCATCGACCGATACACATTCGACTACCACAGGGTAAGCAGGTTAACGCAAGTGAATTGTCGCCTTGAAACAGTAGTTAGCTAACTTGGGCGATTCAGGATGCAAACCAGGCGCAATACGGCGAGGCGCATGCTGCTGATGAGAGTGTCGACTACATGGATGACACTCATATTTATGACTACGATGAGCACGGCGATCAGAATGATCCGAGGGATCATGGGAATTCTTACGGTGGCCATGATGGCAACTATGGACAGCAGCAGGGAGGCAAAGATTACTACGCTTATGGGAACAAGCACGAAGGTGACGACAGTCGAAGGGGAGATCTGTGGTAGCCTCCTGGAAAGCTGTGGTGGCGCTGTGTCCCTCTCTTTCTCCACCGCTGAACCCTCGCCGAGAGATGTGCTGGATTAGAGGGCTAGATGATAGGAGAGGGCGGAAGCCAGGATTGGGGGTTTCTATTGTGCGTGTATGAATGTATCTCCGAAAGCTTACCAACATCTTCTTCTTCATGCATCAGGGCGGCGTTTTATTTTCATTGGGAACCGGAGGAAAGGAGGAGGTGTAAACTCTTTTTCTTTTTATGTGATGGGGAGTCTGAACATTTTATTCCTGTTTCTTTTTGTACGAAGATGTCTATTTCTATATCTATTTTATCTCAGGCGCGGTTTTATCTCTTTTTTTCATTTTATATTCTCTTCGGTTTCTCTCCTCTTCCCCATTCCCTTTCCCTCCGTTTTAGGCTGTCTTTTGCTTTTATTTTTAGTCACTTCTACTTCATATTTTTTAGGAATGAAATGTGGAATGAGTGGTTGGTGAAGAAGGAAACGAACCAGATGCAGGAATGAGGAGGGAGGGGTGAGCAGAGAGAACAGTGTGACCAGGGAGAGAGAGAGAGAGAGAGTACAGATTTCTGGTGTGGACATACGGAAACATGAGATATTGCCAAAATTCCAAATTGTGGAGGTGGCCAACATTGTTTCCTGAGGTTGACTCTACTGTTTTCAGATACTTGGTCCTGGATTGTGTCTGTGTACTTCGTAGTTGTTGTGCGTTCTGATATAAGTGTTGGCTGATGGGAAAAGGGCCAGTCTCAAAGACACCAACAATCACAATCACAATCAACCTAAGTAGATTGGTTGCTTCAGATTTCTGTACATAAATAACTTTGGAGAGTTTGCATTTCATTAGGAGGCTCGAGAATTGAAAAGGGGTGGAACAAGCAGAGGCGAGGGAAATGCAGATATTCGTCAAGCTTCTGAGGAAGCTTATGGACCTCTCACTCTCGGTTCTGTTGCTTCCAGGTCTCTAGCCCTGTAGTCCACTGAACGTACTGTGACTGTGTCTGGTTCAGAGAGAGCTCGAATTACTGTAGGCATCATCTCATCTTATCAATCAGATCGAGGTAGGTGGTTGACCATGCTCTGCAGCTGACGTTGGGCTATGATGATCCATCAAATGTCTACAAAGTAGAAGAACCAAATGCTCGGGCTGTATCTACCGATATTTTGCCGTGCAATACCTCCTCGATATAGCTTAGCAACACTGTGCTACATAATAATATGAAGGAATTAGAGGATAGCCATTGATACAGAGCATAACGGAATAGTGCATTTCACAATTTATCCCTTCTCAACACCCACTGTATCATCTGTGTTGTGCCTCCCAGAATCCCCACGCAACTTCATTGAAGGAAGCCGCTCGGTCCACTTCATACTTCATTGGGACATTGCAGGGCGAAGTTAGCACTGCACCTTTGGAATTGAACATTGAAGGCTGTCGACTCCTTCCCAAGTTCCCAAACCCTGGTCCGCCCTCAGTTCCTCGCTGCCAAATTGTACCAATCCAGTTCCAAGGAATTTTTTGTCCCCATCCAGCGTTTGATATTTTCCTAGATCATCACCAACCCAGCCTCGTGCTGCATCCCGACCTCTTCTCGAAACCCTCCCTTTTTCTTCATCCCCCATCCGAACCTTTCCCCATCAAATCGACCTTTCACACATTTCTCCGAGCTCCCTTTTGATACCCCCGACCCGACGACGCGATCGATATCGCGAATACTCCGACAGCCATTTCCCCTTGATTCGAATCATTCTAACCCAAAGCTTGCCTGAGGTCTCTCCTTTCGAAAGGCCAGGCTAGCAGCACTCAACCCCATCCCGAAACATCCCCTCCTCCTCCTCCTCCTCCTCCTCGCCTGATTTTCCCACGCCTCCTTTTCAATCTTCCTTTGACGACTTTCTTTGAGCTCGCCCGATTTTTTTTCTTCCCCTAGGATGGCCGCTGTAAGTAATTTATCAAGCTTCCACATCACCTGCGTCAGCCCATGTCTAGCTCTGCTTGAGCCGCGCTACACAGGCAGCGAAACTTTTGCGACATCTATCTACCTCCGCCCCGTCCGTTTCCTCTGCCCAGCCGTCGATAGATGATCCCTCCTTTCCTTCCTCCATCTCTTTCGTCGGCAGGCTCATAATTACGCTTTCTTCCCTCCCCGGCGCATCTTCCTCTCCTCGCCTACTTTCATCAGAACAAACATCGTCTTGAAATTTGATACTAATGACTCGCCGATCTCACCAGCCTCGTATCTACAACAACGCAGGCTACCTGCCTAATGGAGCCGCTAATCTTCCCCCCGGTGCCGCCCCTCTGCTGCCCAACCAGGGTCGAATAATTCAGACTGGCCCGATCCGAGTTCTCTGCATAGCCGATGTTCGAGGTGCGCCATCTCCCCCATAGCGAAGCTTGCATTCCGAATCACCAAGGGAAAAGGGAGTGAACTTTTGTTGACCGTTGTTGCTCGTAGGAAACCTTCGTTCCCTTAACGAGCTCGCCAAGAACGCCCGTGCCGATCACATCATCCATACCGGCGATTTCGGTTTCTACGATGACACTTCTCTCGAGAGGATTGCGGAAAAGTTTGTTGCTTCCCGCTCCCTCACACAACGCCTGCCGGATCCCAGGCAATTCGATATCATATATTTTGGATGGCGATGCTAACGATTTTGTCATCTTTAGGACCCTTAAGCACGTCGCCCAATATTCCCCTCTAATCTCCGAGCCTGTCAAGAAAGCCATCCAAGCCGGCCCCAGCCCCGTCAAGACCCGCTTCCCCCCTAGCGATCTCCCTCTATCCGAACTTCCCCTCTTGCTCAGCGGCGAGCTGAAGCTTGACGTGCCCGTGTACACAGTATGGGGAGCTTGCGAGGACGTCCGAGTGCTGGAGAGGTTTCGATCCGGCGAATACAAGGTTCACAACCTCCACATTATCGATGAGGCCCGATCCATGCTCCTAGAGATTGGAGGTGTCAAGTTGAGGCTTTTGGGTCTGGGCGGTGCCGTTGTCATGCACAAGCTCTTCGACAATGGTGAGGGACGAACCACCATCGCTGGTGGCCAGGGTACCATGTGGACCACCTTGCTTCAGATGGGTGAGCTCATTGATACGGCGAATCGAGTTTACGACCCAACCGAGACCAGGATCTTCGTTACCCACGCCTCGCCTGCCCGAGAGGGCATCCTCAATCAGCTTTCCGTCACCCTCAAGGCCGACTTTTCCATCTCTGCCGGTCTTCATTTCCGATATGGCAGCTCCTACAACGAATTCAGCGTGAACCCGACTCTTGATCACTACCGTGGAAAGCTTGCCGCGTCCAAGGCCTCTTTCAACGACGTCTGGGAGACGGTCAAGGGTGAGGTTGAGCCTGCCATTCAGCAAAATGAGGCCCAGCAAAACCTTCTCAAGAACGCTCTCCAGATCGTTGACAAGATGCCTACTACTGCCGCTGGAGGCAATCCCTTCGGCGGCCCCGTCGCTGGTCAGACCGCTCTCGGCCAAGTCGACGAGAGCGCCTTCAAGAACATGTGGAACTTTAACCTTGCAGATGCCGCCTTTGGCTGGCTTGTCCTTGAGATCCAGGATGGAAGGATTGGTACCGAGATGCGTGCTCAAGGTTTCAACTTCGCCCACCGTGGATCTAAGCAGCCACCCGCTTCCATCCCCGTACAGCCCGCTCCAGCTTCCCCTGCAGTTTCTTCCCCCAACCCCCAGGCCAGCCAGCAGCCCGCGCCTCCTGCTGCTGCCGCTAACCGACAAGCTCCCGCGGCCCAGCAGCCTAAGCCCGCTGTTCCTTCTCCGGCCCCTGCTAGCGCTCAGCCCAAGATCGCTACTCCCCAGCCTGCCCCCACGAAAGAGCCCGAGAAGCAGGCTCCTGCAGCTAATGGATCCACCCCTACACCCGAAACGTCAGCCTCGCCGGCACCCAAGACACCGGCGCAGGAAATCATCGGTCTTTTCATTATGAACGTTAGCACCGATGACCAGGCCCGTGATCTCTTCACAGATGAGGATAAAGCCAGGATTCTCAAGATCGAGAAGTGGGGTGCATCGAACAAGGTCGCCCAGTTTAAGACGACCGAGGAACGCGACGCTGCTATGGCTCGACTACCCGATGACATCAAGAACCGAACTCAGGAGGACCGGTCTAAGCCCCTCGTTAAGATCTTCCAACCCCGCGAGTCCAAGCCGTACGGCAGGGGCGGCGGTGCCGGGAATTGGGGCAGCAGCGGTCGTGGCGGTTCTTCCAATGCGGGTAGTGGCTACCGAAGTGCCGGTGGTGGCGCCAGCGACTCAGAGAGCACCCGACGAGGTGGTAGGGGTGGCCGTGGTCGCGGCGACCGTAGCCGCGGAGGCAGGGGCAGAGGCGGCCTGAAGGACGGCGGTGCTTCCTCGCCTGCTCCCTCTTCTGCCACCCCTGTTCCGGAGTCGTAAGGACATCTAACCCCCTACGTCTCGACCCTCTTGCCGTCACTTGACTCCCTATTGTGGATGGTATCCCTATCTACCGTCTACGACAGCTCGTCACACGGCGAGTTAACAACAGCGAGCGCGTGAAAACGAAAGCCTCATGCGGCTAAAGTATTTACTGCCGCGTTGCGAACCTTGGAATGCAAGGACATCGCTTGAGGGAGAGCAGAGATGTGATGTACTCCTTCCAAGTCTTAGAAGAAGTGGATTATCTAGTCTTGACTGCAATGATACCACGGTGATATTTTCTTCCTATCCGCCAACGCGGCTATGTATTGGTAATACGATGGAAGGATCTGCACCTTTTGGAGGGGAGAACACAAAACTCCTCGCAGAGTCTGGTATCGTACTCCTTTCGAGGTACCTATTCTTGTTTTTCTTGTTTTTTTTTCCCCTCTTTTTTATTCCAAAATTTTGTCCTCTTTTCTGGGATCAAAATGTCACCGTTTTGAGGGTGTTGTTTCCCGGTTCGCGATGTTTTTGGAGTCGGGAGGAAATTTAGTTTTAGCGCTTCTTCTCTTTCCTGCGCTTTTCAGTCATGTTAACTAGGTGTCGTCTAATGGAACCTCTGTTCCCAATCTTGTGTTTCACAATTGCCATGGTTTAAGATTGGTTGCGGACTGTTTGTTTTAACCACCTTTGTTCTTTTACACACCTTCTCCCGAATCCTTTGCACCAGGATGGTGTACCGTCTTGGACTGGAACTCTCTTGTTCTGCAGAGGAGGCCTTTTTTGTTTTTTCTTCTTCTTGTTTCGCTTCACTTGTGTATCTTGAAAGTGTGGTAACTGAAAAGACGGGGCTGTTTTGGGGGGCGAAATGAACGGCGGATAGGGAGGGACAATAAAAAATGCTGCTTTAAATCTCAAACTCGCTGATATACTTCACTTGCGTTGATGATCGTAAATATATATCTCTTTTCCCTCGCTTGATGGCACTCGTACAAATGTAGACTCCACTTAGTCGAAGTGGCATTTTATATGATTCTATGTCCGTCTTCACGACAATCTAATTTTACTAATGTACATTGCCCAACCTAGGCTACCACCCATGCTCGTAAATCTCGAAGCATGGAAGAAGCAGTGATCTGGAAGATCGGCCGTCTCCATGATCTCTTCTCCTTAATCCTATAATTACACGACAGGCTTGATACCCTTGTGGATGGCGGCAATGCCATTCGTCAAGTTCTCATAGCCGTCACCCGAAACAGCAAAGCCCGCATCGACAATCATATCCCGGAACTCCTCCTGCTTAGGGAACCGCTCAATACTTTCAACAAGGTACTGGTAGCTATCCCTGTCACCAGCAACGACGTGGCCGATCAAGGGGATAGCGCTAAACGACCAGCGCTTGTACAAGGCATCGAGGACGGGGTTACCCTGCACGGCGCTAAACTCAAGACAAGCGAAGACACCACCAGGGCGGAGAACGCGGTGCGCCTCGCGCAGAGCCGCAGGGATGTCCGTAAAGTTACGAATACCAAAGGCGACGGTGTACAGATCGACCGAGTTATCCGGGATGGAAGCGGGCAGCTGGGTGGCGTCGGCGACGAGGAAGGAGAGCGCGGCCTGGTGGGAGATGGGAAGGGATTCGGAGCGGGAGCGGCCGACGTCGAGCATGGAGGGGTTGATGTCGGAGATGGTCAGGTGTACGGAGGGGTGGTTGTGGATGTCGATGGCGTGGCGGAGGAGGCGGAAGGCTATGTCGCCTGTGCCGCCGGCGATGTCGAGGAGGCGGAGGTCGGAGGGGGGGTTTGTTGGCACGAGGCCTGCGGAGAGGCCGGAGACGAATTGGTCTCTTTCAAGAGGAGCAAGGGTTACATGGTGAGCACAATTGCACGGCAGTTTCGATTTCTTTGGGGGTAATGGATTGTTTGCGGTTCCTTGACTATCATGAAGCGGAGAGAAGAGAAAAAGGAATGGGGGTTGAGAGAGAGAAAGAGAGAGAGAGAGAGAGAGATTAAGAAGAAGGGAAGACATACTTCCACACCCGATGCCATCCGAAAGACATGAGATCGTTCATCTTGTCGTACGACTCAGCGACACTGGAGAACACGCCCGCCACGCGCTTCGTCTTTTCTTCCTCTGTGACAGTTTGGAAACCGAAATGGGTCGTTCGTGAGGTACCGTCGCTCGTTTGTGATGTCGAGGTGTTATCAAGTAGGCATGCAGATCGGGAGAAGGAACGGAATTGAATCGATTGTCGGGTAAGAGGTGATACCACACGCCTCGCGGCGCGTAGACACGGCCGTGACGCCATTGTGAAATGAAACTGGAAAGGAATTGGGGTGGGGGAGGTTGAGCTGGAACCTATCCCAAGCTGTTAGCAGGAGATTTTGCGGATCGCCAAATCGGAAAGTTTGAAGCTTGAGGTTCGAAATGGGATGATTGCATGGGGCTTTTCCAGAAGGCCGCAGTGTGGCTGAAAATGGAGCTCTGCCACGAACGTGGCTAGAGTTTTTTTTCTGCAGGCATCCACCCAAACCGTGACTCTGGAACCGAGCCGCCAAGCGTGGGGCACAGCTTGAGTATCGATCTTAACTTACCACATGACGAGCTTACGCTCACGAACGCACTTCTACTTTAAGACACCGATCGCGATCGATGTCTGCCGGCCGCTCGGTAGGCACGAGGAGGAGGCTGGATGGCTCCGATCTCTATGTCCTCATTGTTCTGTCCGAGCTCTCGCTCTCGCTCTCGCTCTAGCTGGCGGTTGAGGACGGCGACGATGAACCTCATCATGCTTTTGCGACCCAACCACCAGATGATTAGGGTCAATATGAGGATCAAGCAGAATATCAATGCGATTGCTTCGTCCGCATTCATTGTTGCGTATTCAGTAGGGAGCAGTGCCGTTTGGCTTGTCTTTTTTATGATCCGAGTCGGAAACGTTCGCTTTGGGAGTCTCTGGACTGAAGGGGATGTTTGGAAGAGTTTAGTTATGTTTACATGTTTATTCTACTGTGGATTTAATTTTTTAAAGCTATAGGAATCAGTGATCCTTCATTTTCATGATGCCCTCTGCGTTCTGATGCTTTGAGATAATCTTTTGAGATCATCGCGAGTTTGCGCTGTGTGCTCCGGAAGCACTTCGCCGAAGGGTTGGTGGGGTGTTCCTGAGTGAATCCAGGGGTACCCATTTGGGGTGTGCCCACCAAACAAGGGACTGGTAGAAAACTCTCCAGCCATAAAGATAACAAAGAACCTTCTCAAACCATTGAAGGTGCCAGTTCAGGAAATTCCCCAGGAACCGTGGGGTCCGGGGACAGACTCGTTTTCTATCGGGTTTTTGCTGGGGAAGCCGGCATTTGGCAGTCTCGGCCTCAGCTTTCGGCGTCGGCTTGCTGGGGTATTCGCTTTGCGTCGGCTCTTATGACGTCGTCCAGGATATCCGCGCCAGCCCGCTCCAGAAGAACAAGACTATGAATTCTTCGGAAGGGGGACTTCTCCTCAATGTTTATTTTTTTCTAGCTTGAGCAGTGTAATCTCAATTGCCACCCTTCCATTTCATTCAATTGCTGTTCCTGGGGAAATCTTCATAATCCTCACCGGTAGAATATAAGAGCCATCAAACATGTCTTCGGCACGGCTTCTACGAGGGCGAGCAATTGCCCGTCTTGCGAGACCCCTCGCTCGGCCCTCGCAACCCTCCTCGGCCCTCCTCGTCCAGCGCGCCTCCGCCAGCACCCTCTCTCAGCGCCCAGATTCAGAATACGTCTCCTTCCCGGGAGCTGTCAAGAGCGCCTTCACAACAACGCTCAACTTCGACAAGCCGTCGGATCACGCCGCGATACCCACCTATCGCGTTGTGGACCAGCATGGCGCCGTCGTCGACACTTCCTTCAAGCCGGACCTGTCGACGGAGGAGGTGATAAAAGTTTACGAGGATATGCTGTTCATTTCGCTTATGGACCTGGTCATGTTTGATGCGCAGCGCCAGGGTCGCGTCAGCTTTTATATGGTGTCTGCTGGTGAGGAGGCTGTTTGCGTCGGTTCGGCGTCGGCGTTGACCATGGAGGATGTGATATACTGCCAGTACCGCGAGCAGGGCGTGTTCAAGCACCGGGGATTCACAGCTACCGACTTCATGTCTCAATTGTTTGCGAACAAGAACGATAATGGACGAGGCCGAAACATGCCGGTTCACTACGGAAGCAAGGAATTGAATATCGTGAGTTTCTAAGCGGAACACCCCGCTCCATCTATTACTCTGTCACGAAAGCTCTAACACCATGGTTTAGCATACTATCTCCTCTCCCTTGGCAACGCAGCTACCCCAAGCATCAGGTGCAGCCTATGCCTTGAAGATTCAGAGGCAAAATGACCCCACGATACCTCCCCGTGTCGTGGCTGTCTACTTTGGAGAGGGTGCGGCAAGTGAGGGTGACTTCCACGCTGCCTTGAACATGGCGGCCACCAGGTCTTGCCCAGTAGTTTTCATTTGCAGGAACAACGGTTACGCCATCTCTACGCCAACTCTAGAGCAATATCGTGGTGACGGTATTGCGAGCCGAGGTATCGGATACGGAATTGAGACCATCCGAGTCGACGGAAACGACATCTGGGCTGTTAGGGAGGCGACGAAGCGGGCTCGTGAACTTGCCCTGGAAGACGGCGGCAAGCCCGTACTGATCGAAGCCTTGACCTACCGCGTGAGCCACCACAGTACCTCCGACGACTCCTTCGCCTACAGGGCGAGGGTCGAGGTCGAGGACTGGAAGCGGAGAGACAACCCCATCATCCGGCTACGGAAGTGGATGGAAGCGCAGGGCATCTGGGGCGAGGAGAAGGAGAAGGAGGCGAGGGAGAGGCTGAGGAGGGAGGTGTTGCAGGCTTTCAAGGAGGCTGAGCGCGAGAAGAAGCCTCCTGTGAGGTCCATGTTTGAGGATGTCTACGAGGAGCTGACTCCGGACTTGACGAGGCAGATGGCGGAGTTGAAGTCCATTTTGGAGAGATACCCTGACGAGTACGATGTGAACGAGTACGAGGGCGGAAAGAAGTCTTTGGATAGCTGAGACTATTTTTATATCGGGGAATGGCGTAATATGTACTGATTATTGAATCAATATAGAAAGTTCACCATGCTCGTTGGATTGTTGAAGTTGGATTCATGACAAGCACCTAGTCTTCTTAATGTTGAGGATGCATTTCCGAGCACTGACTTTGGGACTTGCAGTTGTGTACCAGATCCGCGGGAGGGCGAAGTATTTGATCTCTTCTCAACCGGATTCTCCCCCAAAGCCAAATAGAAGGAAACAGACATCAAAAGATCAATTGATGCATAAAGTAAAAATAGGGTTGTGTCCGTTTTAGCGGGGTAATGTCATGATACTCATAATTGTACCGTTCGCTTTATGACGGAATAACTTTTGGCCCCGGAGTTATCAAATGGCACTTAGTCTTGGCATTTGGAATCGTCATCATAGCCTGGCCTAGACCCAATAAACGGTGCATCAATTGGTGGAGCACAGTCAACATGATTGCATGCGCCACCGTATAATACTTTGGTCTTAAGTCGGTTCGCCCATTACGGTGACCGATGACTCCCTGACTCCCTGGTCCTTGACTCCTTAATAGTCCTTATTAATAGACTGGGCGGGTAACAGACCTCAACTGACTTGTTCAAATGTTGCTGCTGCAGTCGCCCTGAGTAAGACGACCGGGCACTGTTTTAGCACCTAACGACAATAGTCGTCACAATTGCAAAGTACCTTTGACCACCGCCTCAGGCTCTCAGCTCAGTCATTCATCAAACTTGCCCTCCGAAGGCTGAACTTGATCTCGTGCACCATCCCGCAACAACCCCCAACTTGCGATGAGCTTCAATAGACGCCGATATACATCGACGAATTTGAACCGCCGAGCTGTCGATCTACTCCTCCCTTTCCTCTCCACAATATAGAAGCGGGGCTTTCGAGAGCAACACTGAGCATCCCGTTCCGATCACCTGTTAAGTTAACCGTTACAACGACCTGCTTCTTCCCCCCCGAAGAGCAGCCCGATCTCCAGTCCGATCTCCCCCCGAACAGCGCAACTCATCCAAAGCCGTCGGCCGTCTCTGTACACTCCACGATTAATTTACGGCGACACCGATAACGAGCCCTCTTCCAACTCCTCCGAGGCCACGGCCTGTCTGCCTCATGGCGTAATCCATGGCAGAACGAACCTCGGTCGTTGTCGATAGCGATCCACGTCCTTCCGGTCGACACTCCCCACGTTCCCATCATCAACCATCCATACTTAACCAGACGTCTCCGCGGCCGGCATCTTCGTCCAACATCCAAGGAGATAGCGGCGCCGCTCCAAGCGTGACGGGAAGCCTATCTAATTCTCGACAAAGGTATCGATCCTTTTTCCATCCTGCTTGATTTTCCTGCGTAGTCTTGCCCCAGACCGTCGTAATCTCGTCTTTACCCCTTCCACGATTCCCCGAGGCTCTAGTCCGTTGCCACCTGCCGCGTTCCCTTGGAAAACCCACATGCACATAGAAGACGGTGTTAGGTGTTCGGTAGAGCATCGGGCCTCACTTATCCCGGAGTCTAGTACGTCTAGTACAAGTCCAGCCGGGTTGCAAATACCTGTGCCTGTACCTGTGCGGTAATTCGTGCATTTTGGCGAGGCTTTGCTCCTGCCTCTTTTTTTTTTTAATATATCCACGTCCGCACCTTCCACCTCGTTAATCTTCCCTCCGACTCCCCAGGCTTGGTCTTTCTTTCCTTCGTCCTGGCAAATTTCCCTACTTCCAACCGAAGAAAGAAGAATCGTCTTTTGCCAAGTGGAGCAAGAATCGGACCCGTCCAGGCACCACCAAATCTTGGGCTCTCTCGACTTTTCTGGCCCCCTCCCAACTTCCCAACTGCCAACACCTCCATCCTCGCCTCCTACCTCTTCTCTCCTCCACTGCTCCCAAGGCAAATTTTCTTTCCACTGCCTTTCCCCTACAGCCTCTGTCTTTGGGCGACTTGATTCAGATTCTGCCATCAATCCCACCTGGTCATTATCTGGATGCAAACAAAGCCTCCCGGGTGCTTCCTGGGAATTCCTTCCTATTCCGAACTACCATCATCACCTCAGCTCTAGAGTTGTCTTCGTTCCTCATTGCCCCCCAGGCTGATGTTTCAGCTCATGACACGAAGCTCCAGTCATTTTCCAACCCCAGCGAGCTGACCTGATGTCACCTAGAATTACAAGATCGGCCGCTCGCCAAGCAGCAAACCGAGCGGCTGCCCAGTCGTCAGCCTTGGGCCCCACCTCCGTCCCTTCTGAACCCCCGGCCGCACCTTCTAGCGCCACTGGTGTAGCTCCTAACAGCCAACCCGCCGCCGCAACAACCACCAGAAAGCGAAAGCTGCCTACAAGTCGGGACCAGAGTCCTTTGTCTGGTGGGAATCAGCAGACATCTCCTACTCGTCGGTCGAAGCGGCAGAAGGGCTTGGATCCAACCCAGCCTCCTACAAATCCCCCGGCGCCCTCCTCATCTCGACCACAAACGAGAAGGGGAAAAGCCGCTTCCAACATGTCAGCTCAAGAGTAAGTTGTTCTTTAAATCCACCCACGAAGGTAACCTGTGTGGGCCAGTTCTCGCTAACCACTTCACTTCTTCTCTAGCGATTCCTCAGCTCCTTTTAGCACAGCTAGATCGGCTACTCCGTCAGCGTCGTCTAGTAGGAAGTCGAGTCGAAGCAAGAAGCCCACTAGTGCTACTCCAGGTATGTGTTTCTACCGGGCCCTTACCATGATATCTCGACGATATTGCAATGTTCTTGTGGCCTAAACGCACCACGTGCTTCTCGTAATACTAACTCTCATTTTAGATACGGGTTCCAATCGTCGGTCGAGGAGGAATGCAAACAACTCCAATGATGCAGCAGACCAAGACACCACAATGACAGGTGCGGACGACGAGCTTCAAGACGCTCCAGACCCTTCAACCTCTGTACCCGTTGACGAGAATCGCTCTGCCGATGACGATAGTGACGAGATGGACGAGGATGATCCACAACGGTACGATGAAGAAGAAGAAGATGACGGTCCTTTCGGTGCTTTTGGTGGACGACATGCCTCGGGATTTTCGAACACCCTTCGAGCCCTCACCGGAATGATGTCTGGTGTGTCCTCGCGGTTGCGAGACATTTTGAACAGTCTACGCCAACCGGATGAGTTCATTCAGCAAGCCGCCCTCCAAGAGCTCTCGGAGATCCTCCTTGTTTCCAATGAGGATAATCTCTCCGGTCACTTTTCCCCAGATTCCTTCGTCAAGGAGCTCGTTGCATTGATGCAGCCACCAAATAGCCCCGAGGTTATGCTCCTCGCCTGTCGTTGCCTGGCGAATCTTATGGAGGCTCTCCCGGCTAGTGTGGCTAACGTTGTCTACGGCGGTGCTGTTCCCGTGCTTTGCAGCAAGCTACTTGAGATCTCCTTTATCGATGTGGCTGAGCAATCTTTGAGCACCTTGGAGAAGATTTCGACCGAGTACCCTACTGCCATTGTGCGCGAGGGAGGTTTAACGGCCTGTCTCTCCTATCTAGACTTCTTCGCCACCAGCACTCAGCGGACTGCCGTCACGACTGCGGCCAACTGCTGCCGCAACATTCCCGAGGACTCGTTCCCCGTCGTCCGAGACGTTATGCCCAAACTCCTTGATGTTCTCGGTAGCAGCGATCAACGGGTGGTTGAGCAGGCGTCACTGTGCGTCTCGGGAATTGTGGAGAGCTTCAAGTATCACCCATCTAAGCTCGAGCAGCTAGTCGACGTCGACCTTCTCCGAGCTGTTCTTCGTCTCCTTGTCCCGGGCACTACTAACCTGATCGGACCTAACATCCACACCCAATTCCTTCGTGTACTGGCCTTCACTGCCAAAGCTAGTCCGCGGCTCTCTGCCGAGCTGTTCAAGCTTAATGTCGTCGAGACTCTCTATCAGATCCTCACGGGCGTCTCGCCACCAAGCGGCACAGAGGATGTTGCGTCCAAGCTGGACAGCGTTGTCATTATGCAAGCATTGATCCATCGTCCACGGGAGCAGATTATCGAGACTTTGAACGTTATTTGCGAACTACTCCCTGGTCTTCCCCGTAGTATCGAGTCCTCTCTGCTCCTCGAGTCACACATCTTCCCAGAACCCATCTCCCTCCGCTCGTCTATTGGATCTGGAAGAAACCAGGATGAATCCAATGACAAGAGACTTGAGATGTTGGAAGAGTGCAAGGATGAAGTTAGAAGATTCGCTTTGATCCTTTTCCCAACTCTTACCGATGCCTTCTCCAGCACGGTCAACTTAACCGTGAGACAAAAGGTCCTCACCGCACAGTTGAAGATGCTATCCAACCTCGACGAGAGCATCTTGACTGAGGCCCTTAGGTCGGTCCCATATGCTTCATTCCTGGCCTCCATCTTGTCTCAGAAGGATCATCCTTCCCTAGTGATGCTTGCACTCCAGGCTACTGAACTCTTAGTGAGCCGGCTGGATAAAATTTATCGATACCAGCTCTATCGCGAAGGTGTTATGGCCGAGATTACACGACTTGCCACCGAGGAGGATGCTCAAGTTTCGTCGCCCGGGTCAGCAAAAGAAGAGGAGAGTCAGAACCGTGAGTCCCGCACCACGGCGGAGTCGGCTGAGCGATCCTCAGACCATGAGGCGTCTGAAAACGAGGAGGACGAGGAACAGGCATCCTCAGACGAAGAGAATGAGGAGGAGGACGGAAACTACCCACGGGGTGATGAGGCTTCTGGGTCTCCGGTTAGTTCTCGGGGATCTACTATGTCCATTGACGACGGACCGCGTCATATTATTTCAGAGGAAGAAAACGCACGCAACACGATTCGGAGTGTTGCGAAGAAGTTCCTCGAGACCCACGAGACTGAGAACCAGAGTAGGGTGATGAAGGAGAAAGCCGCCAAGATTCTTGACAACTTATCTATTCTTGCAAAGGACCTTGGTAAGCTGTACCTGGAGCCAGCCTCAGGGGCTCACTCTGCCGAAGCGGGAATTGCATTGTTCTCGAGACTCGCTGCGTACTTCGACACAGACCTGCTTGAGAGTGTCACCAGTGCCGAGCTTTTAGCCTCGGGCCTTGTGCGTGTTCTTCTGGACGTTTTTAGCAACCCGGACGAGGACCTCGCCCGTGCGGCTCAATCCGCCTTCCTTCAGGTTTTCATGGGTGGCATTAGCAGCCTTAACTCTAAACTCCGCCGCGGCGGCGATTCTTCAGCCACTCCATTCAGCATCATGATACACAAGCTGCAAGATTTGCTCAGTAGGTCCGAGCATTTCGAAGTCATCACCGTCCATAACAACTCGGGTGATGGCAACCGCAGTAGTGCTGTGTCTATGCTGGGCAAGCAAATCCGCCTCCGACTCATCGCAGAGGACGATTCAGATATCCCCCGTCCGTACCGGAACATCGTCGTATCTATTCAAGCGATAGCTACTTTCCAGTCTCTGGACGATTATCTGCGCCCTCGCATCTCTATTACGGAAAGAGCACGAAGCGCTCGTCGGGATGGACTCACTAAGGCTTTGGCTGCGATGGCAGGAGCTCGGGGACTTCCTCCCTTCGCCGGTTCATCGTCTTCTGGTAGGCTCGCCGATCGATCCGCGCCTGGCTCGGTGGCTACTCCACCTCCGCCCGCATCCAACACGACTTCCTCGGGCACGAGAGCTTCTCGGAAATCTAAGTCGCGGCCTAGCGCCCAAGCCGATCAAGCACAGGCATCCACACCCTCGGGCCCGTCTCGTGAGAAGCGAGCTTTGCGGCGATCTTCTTGCCGTCAAGGTGCGTCTACGGAGACGCCGCCTCCGCCTTTGCCTCCCCCAGAGGAAGATGACGATCTACAAGACGCCCTCGAGTGCGCCGATGAGAAGCATCTCACTGACGAGGAGGAAGAAGATGATGAGGATGAACCGAGCGAGAACCGTACTCTGGCGGATCTGGCGGGTGATTTGGATGAGGAAATGGACGACGAGCCTACTCCTGATCCGTCCGCTGTCAATTTGGAAGTCGCTGGTGATAAGGTCACTGCCAGAAATGAGGACGGAACAAGGGTTCATACTCCCAGCAACGCCAATGGCCGACACCCTCCCCCCAACCCTGCTACTCAGGCGACCCCTGCCCCATCCGCTTCCCGCCCCATGACCTATGCGGCCGCTATTCAGTCCACTCCCCAGGATTGGCACGTCGAGTTTAGCTTGGATGGCAAGCCTGTTGGAAACGACACTACTATTTATAGGGCCGTTCACCACCTAACAGCTTCTTCCGAGGAGCATGTTGGCCGAAGGATCTGGTCCCAGGTTCACTCCGTGAAGTTCAAGCGAGTCCCTGGACCTGTACCTCAGGAGTCGTCATCTTCATTCACAGTGCAATCCGATGGCGAGCCTGCTATCGATGGAATCCCCGCGTCTCTTGCTAAGCATCCGACGACAGCCTCTATTCTTCGCCTCTTGCGAATCTTGCATGACCTCAATGCAAACCTCGAAGACGTGCTTGTGGAGAACCAAGAGAATATCCATCTTTCTGCAGAGCCGCTCTCCCAGTTTGTGAACACGAAGTTGACGGCGAAACTGAACCGCCAGCTTGAGGAGCCTTTGATTGTGGCGAGCAACTGCCTTCCCAGCTGGTCCGAGGACCTAGCTAGGCTTTATCCATTTTTGTTCCCATTCGAGACACGCCATCTATTCCTCCAGTCGACCTCGTTCGGCTATGCCCGCTCTATGACACGCTGGCAGAATGCACAGTCCGCGGAAGACTCTCGTCGTGATAGGAGAGACGATCGACCTTTCCTGGGCCGGCTTCAAAGACAGAAGGTGAGAATAGGGCGCGCCAAAATCTTGGAGTCGGCTCTCAAGGTCATGGAACTTTATGGCGCAAGCCAGAGCGTTCTTGAAGTCGAATACTTTGAGGAAGTTGGTACCGGTCTCGGTCCCACTCTCGAGTTCTACTCGACTATTAGCAAGGAATTCTCCAAGAAGAAGCTCAAGCTCTGGCGCGAGGTTGACTCGAACGAAGCTGATGAGTTCGTCAACGGCCTTACAGGCCTGTTTCCGCGCCCGATGAGTGATGAGGAGGCGTCGTCGCCTAACGGAGAACGAGTGCTCCACCTCTTTACGTCCCTTGGCAAGTTTGTTGCCCGTTCCATGCTGGACTCTCGCATCATTGATATCAACTTCAACCCCATCTTCTTCCGAATTGGCGATGAGTCGTCTACCGTCGGCATTCGACCATCCCTTGGCGCAGTAAAGGTTGTCGATCCCGGCCTAGGCCGCTCTCTGAAGGCAATCAAACGGTTCTCCATCGCGAAGAAGGAGATTGACGAAGACCCCAGCCGAACGCCTACGCAAAAGGTCATGCACACGGAGGATATCGTCATCGACGGTTCCAAGATTGACGACCTTTGCCTCGATTTCACACTGCCAGGTTTCCCTGATATCGAGTTGGTTCCCAATGGGTCTCAGATCCGCGTAGCTATCTCGAACGTGGACGAATACCTCGACCGTGTTGTTGACATGACCCTCGGTTCTGGTGTTCGTCGGCAGATTGATGCCTTCCGAGCCGGTTTCAGTCATGTTTTCCCCTACTCGGCACTCAGTGCTTTCACACCTGATGAGCTCGTGTCTCTGTTTGGCAAGGTTGAGGAGGATTGGTCTCTTGAGAGTAAGTGAAGGCCCCATATCACTATAACACAGCTCCCGCCCACCCCTTGCCTGCCTCTCATATCTTGGTACTAATGTAATGTTTTACAGCACTTATGGATTCTCTCAAGGCAGACCATGGCTACAACATGGATAGCAGATCAGTGAAGAACCTGCTCCAAACAATGAGTGAGCTTACTCTCAGCCAGCGACGAGAGTTCCTCCAGTTCACTACTGGTAGCCCCAAGCTACCAATTGGAGGTACGTTACTGATGAGATCAGAGATGACTTATTTACTTCTATAGTTACTAACATATTGATTTGCTTGTAGGATTCAAATCTCTAACGCCCATGTTCACTGTTGTTTGCAAGCCCAGCGAACATCCCTACACGTCTGATGACTATCTGCCAAGTGTCATGACTTGTGTGAACTACCTCAAGCTGCCTGACTACACAACCATTGATGTCATGAAAAAGCAGCTGTTCACAGCTATGAAGGAGGGCCAGGGTGCATTCCATCTCTCTTAGGCCATCATTTCTCATTCTTTGTCTGGGGTCCAGTCAACCTGTCCTCGGATGCAAAGTCTTTTACAGCCTCTTTGATCAATGCGGTTTTCATAAGAGTGTACCCCTTGTGGCCTCGATAATAAGACCATTTCTTGTTCTCTTGTTTTTTCTCTTCTTTTGCGTTTCACACACTTCCCAAAACACACCCCAAACCTTATGAATCTCGATATCTGCACAGCTCACGACTCATGCTGTGGACAATGGATGACAACTGGAATTGCAGGAGGGTTAGATGGCCAATACAGTACAGGCATGCATCATGAAAACAGGATGGGTATGGCGTAGGAGAAGGTGTTTCGTCCTGCCGTCTCTTGATTTCGAATTCCTTTTAGCTTCTCAATGTACAGCCACGAGGATTGTACGTAGCGCGTTTCTGACGGCTCCAAAGAAAAAAGAAAAAAAAGAACAGAAAAAAAAGTGGTGGAAGTCTCCCTTGATGGGGTTTGCTCCCTTTGAGGTGGAAGGCTTCAGATGGTCGGTTTGAGATTCAAAATTGCAGCTTTTATTAGATTGGTCCCCAAAACACTTGATTTTATTCTGCGGATGCCTTAATTCCTAGTAGATGATGTCCCATCCCTATCGTGGGGTGTGAAGTAGCTCTTATGTATGTCGAGACCACAATGAGAGCACGGTTGTCCTTACAACCGGCGCGTTTCTAACCACAACTCGGTTCCAAGATTGTACGAGAGCCGCGTATAAGCAAGCAGCAGGCAATGAAAATAGAAGACCGACAGTTGATAATTCTAACACGAGTATTTTATATACATGGGCTTCTTTTAGAGGATACTGCCCGCAATTTTCAACACTCTATTTCTTAGGCTCCTCCGTCTTCTCCTCTGGCTTTGGCGTAGGCAGCTTGAAAGAGTCAGGCTTGAGATCAACACCGGGGCCAATCTGCTCCCAAGCGCTAGATCCGCCCTCGAAGTTGCGGAAAGCCTGGGTAAGCTCGAGAGGCTCAGTGACGATGCGCTTCTTCTCTTCGTCGTACCTGATCTCGGTGTAACCGGTAAGAGGGAAGTCCTTCCTCAGGGGGTGGCCCTCGAAACCGTAGTCGGTCATGATGCGGCGGAGATCGGGGTGGCCGACGAAGAAGACGCCGAACAGGTCGTAGACCTCGCGCTCGTACCAGTTGGCGCCGTCGTAGAGCGGGGTGATGCTGGGGACGGGGGTGATCTCGTCGGCGTAGGTCTTGACACGGATGCGGGAGTTGTGGCGGACGCTGAGGAGGTGGTAGACGATCTCGAAGCGTTGATCGCGGGTGGGGTAGTCGGCGGCCGTTACGGTGCTGCATTGGGTGAACTCAGCAGCGGTGTTATCTAGGTAAAATTAGAGTTAGTTTGTTTGTGAAGGGAGAAAGAACAGGTAGAGAGGGGGAAAAGAAGAGATAGACGGATAAAGCGGAGATAGCTTGCATACACTTAAGGAAAGAAAAGACGGGGATAACACCGGATGGAGGGATATAGATAGTGAGCTCATCCTTCCAGACCGAGAACTGCTGGACGTATTTGGGCAAACAGCCCATGACCCAGGTTCCGTATCGGTGGAGGGCATCGGCCTTAGAGGCGTACTGATCCGCAGGGTTGACAACAGGAGCCTTGAGAGTGCCAATTGGGTTCCTAGGCGCGTGCCTCATGTTGGGAGAGTCCTTGCCGACGGTGACAGGGACGAATTGCGCAGTGGCCGCCGTCGCGGACAGGCAGCGGAGTGCCTGGGCATTGGGGCCTTGGATGGAGGGCTTCGCAGGCTGGAGAGCCGAAGCCAGAGCTCTGCTTCGACAGACCCGGCTGGCCATTGTGTGTATCCCGATGCCTGATGTTGGCCAATGGACTGGGGGATTGGATGGATGTCGAGTGAAATCTTGCGGGATTGAGGAATTGATGATGTCTCTGGCAAAGGCGGCATTAACAATTTCCGCAGTGGTATTGGCCAGCCTCCCGAGCTGTTAACAGGGTACCTATTAGTCCTCTATGAAATACATAGGGCACAGGAGTATTCCGCTAAGAGTTTTTGCATCAGGAGCTTACCGAGTCTAAGGTCACGTTTGGCGCCACGTGACATTTAGGCAAGCGGGTACCTAGTACATTCATTTCCATGCTAGCGTGTTGTCCGGTTCTTTCCTTCCATCTTGCACTGTGATTGCAGGCGGAAAAGGCTCTGTCTGGTTCTTTCCCTTTCAAAACCTTATTGATCTATCCATCTCTCTTCTCTGTGCCCGATCTCGATCCACGACATAAACCTTCTTCCAACATCCTGAAAACTATCTCCGCATTCCTTACTTTCTTCCTCCCTACGTCTTCACATATTCGTCCGATAATTAATCTACTACCCTCACCATGTCGCCGCAAGACACCTTCATCGATGATGAGGACGATTCCTGGTAGGTCTTGTTAGCCGACGCTGCTGCAGGTTTTGAGCCTGATCTATGGATCTCGATTTTCGCGTCACATCTCAGAGCCGCATCGCCGACGCCAGTCCAACGATGCTAACTTTTTTTTTTCCTTCTCACAGCCCTCTCTGCATCGAAGAGTTCGATCTCTCGGACCGTAATTTCAGACCATGCCCCTGCGGCTACCAAGTATGTGATCAAATTTCTATCCCAGGATCCGATTGACCACACACGCCTCGATCCAGCGAGTTCTAACCGTTTCACACCCACCACCTCTAGGTATGCCAGTTCTGTTTCAACAATATCAAGACGAATATGAACGGATTGTGCCCGGCATGTCGACGACCTTATGACGAGAAGACAATACAATGGAAGGTTGTGACGCCCGAAGAGTATGTGTACCTATCCATTCCGATCCATTCGTGCCTGGCCCCCGACCGACTTAATTTACTGACTGGATTGTCCAGGGAGGCGGAATTTCGAGCGAACATTACGAAAAATCAAAAGAAGCGAGCTCAAGAGCAACGACAGAAAGAAGCCCAGAAACGAGAGGCTGAGAAAGAAAACCGAAAGAACCTTGTCGGCGTACGCGTTGTTCAGAAGAACTTGGTTTACGTAACCGGCTTGACCCCGACTGTTCGAGAGGATGAACTCACCAAGACGTTACGGAAGCCCGAGTTCTTCGGACAGTACGGTAACATCCAGAAAATTTCCATTTCGAATCGAAAGGGTGGCGAAGGACAGAATCCCTCGCTAGGCATCTACGTCACCTTCGAGAAGCCCGAAGAGGCCGACCGCTGCATCCGGGCCGTCAATGGATCACAAAACGGCGACCGTATTCTACGAGCTCAACTCGGCACAACCAAGTACTGCTCTGCTTGGTTGAAGCATGAGCAGTGTACTAACCGTGGATGCATGTTCCTGCACGAGCGTGGTGATGAAGAGGACAGCTACACTAGACAGGATCTCTCGTCCATGAATAGCATCCACACCCAACGACCCATCTCGTCCGCCAGCTCCTCGCGCGCCGCCCCTCGTCCCCAACCCGCGCCGGTGCAGTACCAAGCACCTCAACTTCCTGCACCCCCTACCGCCCAGAATGCTGGCCGACCGATGAGCAAGGATGGCTCTGAGGAGAACGGAACCGACGGGTCTGCTCTACCCTCTTCCGCGAGCTGGGCGCGAAACCCTCAGCGCAGCAGACGAGGTAGTCATGCTACCAGCGGAGCTGCGCCTAGTCCCGCCATCTCTGCCTCCTTGCCCGCTACGACTGAGGAAGCCGTCAGCGATTCCCCTGCGCCGGAACCCGCCAAGCTTGCCACCACTCAACAACAAAAGGACCGCAAGGCTTCGAAGTCGCCTGAGGCGGTTCCTGGACCCTCCCAACCGCCGGCAAGGGCCGGCGGTATCCCCGAAGATGTCCTTAGGAACATCGTCAAGAAACTCTACTCGTGGAAACTCCCCGAGATTACTCCCGAAATCAGCCAGTCTGTCGAGCTCTATCCCCCCCTGTTCGACATCCGCGGTGGTGAAAAGAGGAGGGCTATGCGCGAGGAGGAAACCCGTCTTGGCGGAGAGCAGGAGGAAACTGTTGAAACCCAGGAGCCTTCTGAAGAGGGTGAGCCCGAGACCGGCGGTAGTCTCGCTCTCGGCGGTGAGCCCGAGGAGAGGGAGTCGACTCGGGACGGACAAGGATTTGACCCTCGACGGGGTGGAATTCAGCCACCTATCCAGCGATCCAGTGCCGATGGTATCTTTGGCCCTGCCTTGGCTCAGAACGCGAACTTGGGATCTATTGGAAGCCGCACTATGACTCCCCAACAGCAGGCTTACATGCGACCCCAAAGCGCATTTGCCGATCACCTCCCCCCTGGTATCTCGGCCACTCAGTCTCTCACTTCCCTGATGCAGCAACAAGGCCATAGTCGCCAGTCATCGAGGTTCAGTTTCGCCAACGAAAATGCCGGTGGCGCTGCCTCTATCCAGCTCGCTGCCAACCCTAGGATCATGGCGCAGCAGAAGGCTATGATGCCCACTTCCTACCCCTCCCAGCCGGGTAGCCAGTATTATACCACCTCGGTTCCTGGCCCTCCCCCCGGCTTGAAGTCCACGGGAACTCCCCCAAGCATGTTTGGCCAGGGACCGACTTTTGGCGGGTCGCCTTTCGGTGCAGCACCGAAAGATACGAACAGCGACCTGTTGCAAAGCATCATTCGCGGAAGAGCCGCTGGGAATGCCCAGGCTCATGATGCAGCAAAGCGTGAGTACATTAATTCTCCTTTTTCCAACCAGTACCCATCTTCCACCTCCTCTACCCCAGCTCCTGCTTCGGGCCTCCTGGCGTCGCTCTACGGTAACCAGCCTGGAGCATTCCAAGACTTTGGTTCAAAGCAGAAGAAGAAGGGGAAGAAGCACAGACATGCTAACACTTCCTCCTCTGGGGGGAGTGGCTTAGTAGATCTTGCGGACCCGAGTATCCTGCAGGCGCGAATGCAGCACCAGGCTCAGAGCAACGCCGGGGTCGGACAGGGATTGTTTGGTGGTCAGAGTCAAGGTGGGTACAATCCCAACATGATGTATAATTCGGCCTATGCCCGATGGTAAAGAGGTCACCTTCTTGTTTTTTTTTTCTTCACTTTTTTTTTCCCTTTGTTTTTGAAGGGTTTCACAGTCCTTGTCAACCGAATACCAGCGGGACAGCGATGGTGGAGAGAGTGTATAGGATACCAGCCTCAGCTTCGTTTCCCCGTACTTCTTTTTTTCCTTCTTTTCCCTCACTCTCTCGTACTTTTTGTTTCTTCTTTTTATCATGTATTATGAAGGGCGTCTTTTGGGAGGAGTTTTTATCCAGCCATGAGCAGGCAGGTCAGGGTCGGCGGAAAGGCATTTTTCTCTCAAAGTCTTGTTTTCCTCTCACTTCTTATGGTCTGGAAAACAAGCATGCATGAATCGCATTTTGTTCTTGAGCCATTAAGCATTGCAAGGACCTGGGCTCTCTATACCCCCCCTGGAGGGTTTGCATTTGGGCGTCGTCACTATTCTTACTCTTCGATTCTCCGTCTCCTTCCATCAACTCTATTCTCTTTTTATTTTTTTTTCAGAAGGAAGACAGCGGCTTGATATGGTGGACAATCCTCGGAGGAAAAAAAGCAACATACTCAACACCCTCTCTCTACGGCTTTCACGGATATCTGCATTTCAAGAGGTTCATGGATCATATCTCGTCAGGCAAGCCATCATCGTCTTCCTCAAGCCTCCATGTATGTTAACTTGGCAGATGGAATACTTCTTTACCCTCTTGCCTAGATTGGAAGCAAAAATTCTAAAGGGTCAAATAGATGAGATGACCCGCTCTGTTTCACCACGCTGTTGTTCGCTCGATGAACAATTTCATCATCTCCTTCTTCTCCATCATATCTTCTAGCCTCTGCACTAAGACGATGATGGAGGATGCTGTGACTGAGAAAACTCCAAATCATGTATCTCGTATACATTAAGCGAGCATGAGACAAAATCTCCTCGCCCGCCCGCCTGCCTGTGGGAAATGTTGCCTGTGGGAAATGAAGCTCTGGTTGAAGTCTTGTACCTATCTCTGCTGCTGCTGTTGTTGTTTTCTGTCTTTGGCCCGCTTTTGTTCCACTGCCCTTCTGCTTGTTTCGTTCCATCTGCCGAAAAGGACGTTACTCTCTGGGGATAGCATTGTGTGCTAACTCTTCCTGTTTATAGATGATGAGTTGCCTTCGCTTGATGAAGCATCCAGCTCAGTGGATGCCCTGGTGGCGGATGACGATGAGATTAGCCTCCCAGCTAACCAGCAGACACTATGCTCGCTGGAGTCTTTCATTCTGCCTTTGCCGACTCAGTCCGGACACCAGGGTATAGGTCTTGGGGGATTTCCCATCCCATCTATTTCAGCACCGCCAGGGTTGGCGTTTGGGCCTGGTAACATTTATGGGGCCGGCCAAATCTTCTCTATGCAGCCCATGCTTCCAGCTACCCCAACAATGTCAGTAGCTACTCCTCCCGGCATTCGAAGTACTACCGGCAGCCCGGCGCCCCGTAGTGCCCCTACAGGACCAAAACAAGAAGCCTCGAAGAAAGCATCGAGCAAGGCCGAAGCTAAGAGCAAAGTTAGAGCGTTGGCAGTAGACAGCGGCCTATCGAAAGATATTGCGTCGCAGTCGAGTGCCGCCAAGGGCAAAGCCATTCTGCAGGAAGAAGACTTCCCCACTCTAGACTCGCTCAAGTCCGGTGTTCAACAGGCTGCGTCCCAATCCTCCGCGAAGGCTCATCAGGTTCCGACACCCAAGCCTGTTTTCGCGACTCCCAAGAAGTCGCCACAGGAACCAGTGGTACCCTCGCCGGCCAAACCCGAGAAAACCAAGCGAGGAGCAGAAAAACGAGGGCCTAAGAATACCTTGAACATTGCTGCGGCCACATCTGCAAAGATGGCGCATTCCAAGCCCGTCGAGACGATCACCCCCATCGAGAAGCCCATGGTTGACACCTCCGAGTCCTCGCCTGCTACTGGTACTGGTACACCCTCGTCCACTATCCCAACGTCCGATATTCGACCCGGTACCCCAGCCTCTGGGGCCGGGCCTTCGACTACCTCGAGCCTCTCGCGGGCCGGACCGAAGACCCTGAGGCTTGTATCGACGCCCAAAATCGAAGGTATTTCCGGCATCGCTTCGGCGGGCAGTGCAATTCCCGGCATACTCTCCATGGCTGGACGAGTCGTTCGTCCCGGTACTCCAACCAGCGAGATGTTTAGTGATAGTGCGTCTCTCGTCTCGCCTTCCATCCCGCCGTCACGCGTCGGCTCTCCTCCCCCCGGTCCTGCATCGAAAATTGTCGGCTCTGCTGCCGTCCGAACTACCACGAAGAGCCAACAGCGCAAGCAACGCAAGGAGGCTCATAAGGGTATGACGGAGGTTATTGTTGAGGCTGCCAAGTCCGAAGTCGAGGTACACGCGCCTGTGGTGGGGCGAAAGAAGAAGCAGAAGAAGGAGAAGCCAGCCAAGGCGGCTACGAAGGTGCCTACCAAGGTCACCAAGACGGATGCGATCCAGTCGAGCAGCGGTGCCGTAGAGGAACGCGATAGCAATGCTACCACGACTGCGAAGGAGGACAACAGTGCCAAAGAAGAGGAGAAGCCCTCTGCTGCTCCTACTGCGGCTCCGACCATGTCACCGACCAAGAAAGGAAAGGAGAACAAAAAAACTAAAGGCAAAGCAAAGGAAACGGTCGCCCCAGCCCAGGAACCGACCCCCCCTCAGCCGGAACCTACTCTTCCCGAGCCCGAGAGACCCTTTGACAAGCTGCAGCCGACGCCTGACTCGGTTTTCCGTCGCCTTGTTCGGGACGGCTTGAATCCTCACAAAATCAGCATGCTCCGCCCCTTCAACAGCCATGCCATTCGTCTCGAGGCTAGCGCGATAGCCAGTAAGACCGGCGGTACCATCGGAACCCCACACGACCCGAAGCAATTCTGCAAGGACTTCGTCTCGAACCACGAGGAGATTGTCCTTCGAGCCGGAAAACCAATCCGTCGTATGGAGAATGGCCAGCGCGTTCTCATTACTCCCCACGGTGACGTGGTCCGCGGTTTGACCGAGGAGGAGGAGGATCACTACTTGATACTCCAGAATCGAGTCGCTAAGCACGCCAACGACCCCGTCGCCTACAAGAACGACCAACACAGAGTGCCTTCCGGCGATTTCTCCATCATCCAGGGCCGTATGGTTGCGAACGGGCCTCCCAGCTTCTTCCCGCACGGCGAGGATGACATCCCCAAGTCATATAATTCCAAGATCCGCCGTGAGGAGGCCATTTCCTTCGCCAACCAATTCGCCATGCCTAGCATGCGTCTTGGAAATCGTACGCTCGTTGGCGAAAAGTGGCGCGATCAGCTTGAGGACGATAACACCGCCGAGGTTATGTACCGTCTCAAAGCAATGTTTTACGACCAGAAGCCGAGCGATTCTCAAAGGCAGCCGCGTGTTGGCGCTCTGTTCCAGCCCATTTTTGACGGGAGCAAACAGGATGAGGCCGCAGCTAGAGAGAAGGAAGACGCCAAACCCGTAGTTGAGACCGTCGAGAAGGCAGCAGCCCCGACCCAGGCTCGTGGTAGCCCTAGTCCTTCCATGTCCAGGAAGAATCTCTTCGCCGACGAGGTAGACGAGAACCCCATCAACGACGAGCACCTCCCGCGCTATGGTCTCGAAGGCCGCGATACCTCCACCCCGCGACCCGCACCGCCCCTTACCTTCGAGGAACTCGAGAAGGCGTTCTTCTCCTCGAAGAAGGAGGTCGAGAAGTACGAGAAGATGCTCAACACTGTGATTAGAAAGAATAGACGGATCCTTCTCGGGCAAAATCATTGACTCTTAGTAGGGTTCTGGGGGTTTGCGAGCTGCGTTGACGTGTTGGGGGGTTTGATCGTGGTGGTGCTCGGGGTCGGACTGAGTGTTGCGCTCGAGGTGTTGAGGATGTGTGTTTGTACTTGCACTTGGTTGATAAGTGGGATGGCGGCGTTGGCCATGATACGTATTTGATGCCGTGTTGGATTTTTTGTGTTGGTTTTTCTATTTCGGCATCAGAGTATGTCTACCAGCGGACATCATGAGGTGTATTTCTGGCCTAGACTGTTACGCTTTTCTGTCAAACTCTGTATCCTCCTTTGAGAGGTCGAGTGTTCGGAATCTTGCATTCATACCTCACGCAGCGGTTTCTCTTCCTGTTTCTCCTTTTTCTTTTTCCTGGTTCTCCGTTTTGTTATCAAACACATTGCACCCGCATGCCGCATGGTCAGCGATTGTAGGCTGTCCTAGAACTCAGACATGCATCCCCTTTCTTGATTAACTTTCCTTACATTACCCCTGGCGCTCTTGGGGGAGTTAGTTTTCCCTCTCTGTGCATACATGTACATAGATCATGGTTTGGACGGCGTTTGTTTGGGCAATACCCGCTTTTTGCTTTATATTCGTCAGGATAGAATCGCCTCGTACATACACTTGGAAGGGCTCTGGACAGCAATGGCACCCCCTCAGAACGGAATAGCGTACAGAATGTGTACAAAGTTGTTAATACATTGTCTTGGCTTCATTTCCTTAGTCCATGGTTGGGGTTCCGCAACGATGTAGCTTATCTACTCGCATCTCTAACATGGAACTTGTCTTCTGCAATGCGTCATTTCGTGAATTGTGAATCATTTCGGGAAGGGCAATACGTATCGAGTTAGCTTTGACTGGCCTCCCCCTCGTCGTTTTCATCTTCGATGTTTTCATCTTCGTCTCCCACCTCATACTGTGCATTCTGCTCAAGCTGCTCCCGCCGTTTACTCTCCCAAACAGCCTCCAGCTCATCCTTCAACTTACAAGTCAACTTCTCCAAGATCCACTCCCCCTCCGAAACCTCCTTCATCAACGGGCTATGATGTCCGACCCAGCTCCACCTATCTCCATCTTCTTCTTCTATTACCTCCTCTTCACTCCTGGTGAGCCCAATCGAGCCAGGCGGGGGATGGATTCGTGGTACGCTATGCATCTCGGGCGAGGCTTCGTCCTCACCGATAAGGCTGAGGTACTCGACCCACTCGGCAAAGGAGTAGTGTTTCCCCGGCTCGTTCTTAATGTCGCCCGAGATGGCAGAGATGGCGGATATGAGACGGTAGTGGTAGTCAGCGGGGTCGGTGGGCGGAATAGTCCGAGGCAGGCTAGCGGGTGTCGGTGGAGGTGAAGGAGATGGTGATTCGCCCGAGCCGGGCGCTGCTCTCGGCTCCGCCGCCCCGTCGCCATTTTGGCCGAGGCAGTGGGGACACTTCTCGCCCAGGACATGCTCGCCGTGCTCGCCGTACTTTCTCCGAAAGAGCGACAGCGGGCGGTGGTAGTCCTTCACATGGCGACTTTGATAGATGCTAAACTTATCTTTGGAAAAGTGACCGAAAGAGACCAGGTACAGGATGTATTGGACGTCAAACTCGGAGCCGTGCTCGCCCGGCAAAATGGTCTTCTTGCCCAACTCGAGCGTCGTGACACGGATGATTTTGACCACGGTATCGCTAGCGTTTGAGATGAGCACCGTCATGGTGGGGAGAGCCAGTAAGGCCCAGAAGACGAAGAAGGAGCGGCCGCCATTGGACATCGGGTTGTGATCTCCGTAGCCGAGCGTCACGAGCGACACGAAGGTGAAGTAGAAGCCGTCGAAGTACGTCCAGTTTTGGTAGGGTTCCTCGAACTTCTGGAAGACAACGGCGCCTACGAGCCAGAGGACGAGCCAGGGGCCCATGGAGAAGGCTAGCGAGATCCAGCGGCGCCGGCTGCGGGAGTCGTGGCGGATCAGGCGCATGAGATTGAACTCGGCCTCCCGACGGGCGAATTCCGTCCTGCGGGCGTCCTGTTCCCAGATGGCCTGTCGGTGATGGCACACCTCAGTTTCGCCGGCACCGGTCTGGGTCGCCTCGTCCTTGGTGGGGATTTTGGTGCTTGTAAGGGAAGTTTCGGGAGGAGTCGGAAGCGGGGCGGGTGGAGGAGGGGACTGGATGGGATGAAGAATGTCGTCTTGGCCGCGGGCCTTGAGACGGCGCAGGGCTTTCTGGCGGCGCTTTTCCATGACGCGGATATCGACGCGGTGGCTTGCGCGCTCGAGGGCGAGGGTCATTATGGAGCTGATAACGAGACCGACGCTTATGATGCCGATGAGGGCGTAAGGGATCAGCAGGGCTCTCGCGAGGTTCGTGTGCAGGACGAGGTCGCCGAAGCCGATGGTGAAGAGGGTGACGTTGGCCCAGTAGACGCCCTCGAGATAGGCCCAGTCCTCGATGTAGCAGAAGATGAGGGCGCCGAGGAGGAGGTAGATGAGGAAGATGATGGTCTGGAGCATGAGGGTGCGCTGGCTCGAGTTTAGTTGGAAGTCTTTGGGGTAGTGGCCCCTTTCGGCGCCGATGACTGTCATGACCATGAGGGAAGCGACGACGAAGTAGAGGATGGCGGCCCAAACGCCGTACCAGAAGGCTTCGGACCAGACGTAGTCTTTGTAGTCGGAGAGCAGACCGCGGTAGGCTACGACTATGATGATGGTGAGGAGGATGGAGGAGAGGTACCAGCCGACGATGGTGACGGGTTGGGCTATGGAGAAGCGGACGCGTCTAGTCATGTTGAGGAGGAGGAAGATGTTGGAAGTGATGGCGACCACTAGCTGGATGAGGTTGATTGAGAACATCCTGGTTATTGGGGGGGAGAGAGAGTGTGTGTGAGCTTGTTCTCAGTTGTTCTGCCTTTACAGTAGAAGAGATAGACCTACCATGGTGGGTTGTCCAAGTAGTGCCGCGTGCGATCAAGACCTGGGCGATATTGCCTCCACGGTTGGACCAGGGCACATATACTGAACGCCGATGCCACAGGCCCAAGAGTGCCGGCGATGAGAGGGAAGGCCGAGGAGGCATACCACCAACGGCTCGCGAGACTTCAAACACGTTAGCTCCGAAGGTCCCTTTTTTTGTCAGGATCTTAAAAGAAAAAAAAGGGGTAGAGAGGGCGCGTTATATACTTTAGGTCCAATGCCGCATCATGGAATATGTTGCGTTCTTGGGGAGCCGCAGTCTTCTCGCGTTGTGGAGAGTTGTTAGACTCGAGGTTACCCGTAGATTCGGCCATTTTTCACAGCTGGCTTCGTCTATCTCGACGGAAGAAATCTCGACGTTCAGTCTCGGACGCAGCGCGATCCTATCAGATCATAAAATGCTCGAGATCTTGAAGCCGAGTACCATGGTGAAGTGAGCGTCTCAAAGGACAAAGGGAGGAGTGTTTTTCGAATCGGCCAACTACTCGCGTGTATCTTAAAACACTATTTTATAATCCGTGACCAGAATACAAAAGGAACAAGACAACTAGAATAATGTATCATAAGGATGGGATATGCCTCGATATCGGCCGACAGCGTTGGTGGAATTGTTAGGGGCCAGTGGCGTACGGAGTATTATATGTTCAGCGGGACGGTGGATATACCGGGTGCTTGGTTTGGTCTACTTCGTCCAGATATTCCCAGACCTTGTCCGTGGCTGCGACTCTGGGAAATGGTGGGTTTTTTAAGGTTTGGGGGCGGCTCTGGGGCTATCGAGATCGAAGGTGGTCCGCCAGGAGGAATAGTCCCTTGACTATGTGACTTGGCGACCCGTGATGGATGGAGAAGAAAGAATACGAGGTTGGAGGAAGACAGCTCGTTTCATCGGATCAGGCGGCTCATTTGATTCGCTGATTGGGCGAGGGAAGAGGGAAGACGGAGAGATTCGGTATGCTTGACCTTGGGATGGTCTTTGAGGACGTTCAATGAGTATTTAAATCGGAATGCATCGCCATTCGGTGTAAATGAAAGGACAGAAAAATTGACATTAATTTGTCAACGATGAGTGTAAAACTTAGATGTGGTGATCTTGGGTCAAGGAAGGAGCCGCCCGATCGGGGATATTTTGCACTATATTTTTAACTCCGAATTTCAACTTCATGATTTTGGCGATGTGAATGAAGCATGGACCTTCCACACGCTCACGCTCACGCTCATTTTCAGTCCCCAGTCTTCATTCATCACAGCGACATTCTTAAACTGGCGAGCATCTGCGTTGCCGTCCACTCCTTCAAAATAATTGTTTCATTTTTATCTCTTCGGGAAAGTTAATAAATAGATAAATTTGAAACGACCATCCCAGATCCTATCGATGAGTGTGGATCTCCATCAAGCTATCACACCACCGTCTCGTTGCCGCTGCCTCTCGTCACTACCGCATCACCATGAGATGGCCTCCGCGTCTTTCCAAAAGCGCCATCCTATTCCGAACTAGCCCAATCCAGCCCTTCTGTGCCAGAAGAGACCAGCCGGGCCCCAGAAGATGGCACAGCACCGGATCTGACTTCCAGACTATCGAAACTCCCTGCGGTGCGTCCGGCTCCATCTCCATCTCGTACGCCGCCACCATTCTCGCCCTCATCCAATCTCCCTCGCTTTCACCCCTCTCAGCTAACACCGCGCCTGGTAATTCTATAGCCTCTACAACGTTGCCAACCAAAGGACATCAACGCCTCTCCTCATCTACCTACCTCCCTTCCCAACCCCACAACCTTCTGTCAACTTCCTCCCCCGTCTCCTCCATCCCTACCCCACAGCTGTCATCCACTACCGCTGGGCGTCATCACCACCCCCTCCTCCACTAGATGGCGATGACTCCTCCCCTTTCACCTACCCCCTCCACTGGCCCAACCCCGTCCATGACGTAGCATTCGGTTACGAGTGGATAATCAAAAACCTCTCCCCCCCAGGCCTCTCCCGCCGTGACATCCTCGTCCTCTCCTCCCACCTCGGCGCATCCCTTGCCACCTCCCTGGCCCTCACTGAATGCCATCCCCACCGTCCCTTCGCCGTCCGGGGCCTTGCGGCGTATAATGGCATCTACAACTGGACCTTGTTCCTCCCAGACCATCGCGCGAACCGCACAAAGCCGCGTTCCCGCGCCGCCGCAAGAGAGAAAGCGGAATCCTTCGGGGCGGTTTCCGATCAGGGATGTTCGGTCCTCGCCGATCTAGCGGACAAGATGCCCGGTCTCTTCGCCCGTCCGGACCGGTTGTTTGACGTATTCGCCAGCCCGGCCCTCATGTTCCAGACATCTGGAATGGACGTGCCCAAGTCCTTTACGAGGAGTACGGAGCTCGCCTCCCAAATCGACTGGCTCGCTTCGCTGCAGTCCCCCCCTACTACTCCTGATGACGGCGATGGGAAGAATTCCGACGAGTTCAAACCCCCCAAGCCGCCGGCTCCACCCCGCCGCGCAGCCCTCATCTTCCCACCCCGCACATCGACGCTAAAAATCCCCGACACGACACTCCTGTATACACGCCCCCCCGCGCAGCCGACGAGTTCGAAGCGCAAGACGCGACGCACGAAACCCTGGGGAAACACGTTCGAGACGCAGGCCCTCGAGCTGGGCGGTCTCATGCGTCGTAGCGTTGAGAAGCTGGAGGTCAAGGAGAGGAGGGTGTGGGATGAGGACTTTGAGGATTGGGAGGGGATAGCGGAGAAGAGGGTTCGTCTGGTTGATGTTGGGCAGGGGGATGATGCTGCGGGGGGGCTTGGGGATGGAGGCTTGGCTGGGCATCTTGTCTCGCAGTGGTTGAAAGAGAGGTACGGCTACTGAGAAAGAGAAACTTCTTGGAATATTTTTGTTTTATCTGTTCAGTAATGATGATGGAAATACCCGTTTGTTCTTAAGATTAAGAAGCAGATAAAATCATTGAATTCAGTATTTACATTAGCATTTAATATCTACGGGCCAATGCCAATGTCATGGCTATCATGGCCCTATTTCACGATCCATGTGTCCTTACTCCTCCAGAGTACTTCTCCAGAAGCATATCCAAACCGTCTTCCCCCTCAACATTATTCATTACCCTCAAGTCAAAGTAAAGCTATTACTCACCCCCTCAAACGACGAAACCGGCCCAAACAAGCTCTTCGAATCCCCAAAGTACCTAAACCGATACGTCCCCGGCAGCACATCACCCCTGCCATCCTCCTTCGTATCCCACTCAAGCGTAACCTCGCTCGTACCAAAAAGCCAATCCTTCCTCTTCCACGAATACGTCAAGAACCAATCCGCATCGCTCCTCACCCTCCTCCACTGCCCGTTATCCTCGCGCCTCTCGACCGCCGCGTACGTCGCCTCGAGACGCAAGTTATTCCGGGGGTTGGCGCCGATGAAGACGGCTCGGGCGACGGAGCCGTGCGGGTAGCTCGATGACGGCTGGGAGATGCATTGGCCGAAGGAGCGGCCGATGGGCGGGTTGTCCTGGACGACGTTGGTGATGAAGGAGAGGGACTTTTGGCGGTTGTCGGGGGGCGCGGGGCCGACGGGGGGTTGGTTGGAGGAGGAGGGGGAGAGGTAGGGGGCTGCGGAGACGGTGAGGTTGATGTAGGCGTTGAGGGTGTGTCGGCCGAAGAGGGTGGAGGCGCCTTCGTAGCGTTGGATGCCGTATTCTTCCGAGGTGGTGATGTAGTGCTGGGAAGGATGAGTTTACATACTCAGAGAGGGAAAGGGAAGCATGTAGGGAAGGGGGATCAAGACTTACAGAATAGGTGTTTGCCGGTCCACCGATAACAACAATCGGCTCCTCCCCAAGAATACTCTCAACTTCCGTACCCACCGCCTCCCTCCACCGTCTTCCCGCCATAGTCGAAACCTCGCCCGAACTCACAATAATTACAAACTGACCCACCCTAAGCATCTGCACATCAACAATATTCGGCGACCAAGGATACGGCACGTCCATCTCCCCGACATCAAACAAGATGGGCTTAGGCTCCTGGCACGTCTTCTGCTGAGCCGACGGCGAGCGCAGAAGGCCCGAGATGACGGCCCAGACGGGGTTCGCGTCGGGGGCTCCCGAGTCGGCCTGGGTGAAGTCGAAGTGGCCCGGGCCGTCGGAGGTTCCGGCGGCGAAGGAATAGCCGAGGGCGGCGGGGCAGGTGGTGGCTTCCGTGCCGTCGAGGAGGGTGAATTTGGAAAAGGCCATGTTGTGGTAGAAGTGGAAGAATTTGACGGTTGGGCCTGTTACGGGGATGGCGTGGGATTCGAGGTTGCCCTACAAGAAGAAGGGTTAGCTTTGCGTCTTCTTGTTCTCGTCGTTTTCTGTCGTTCTCGTCATCCTGCTTCCTCCCCTGCCTTTCTCAAATCAAGGGCCTTGTCATCGGGAACTCACCAAGATGGACAAGGCACCAGAAAACTGCCTCCTCCCAATCTCAAAACAACTCGACGTCCCAAAATCCACCTTCTCAAACGCCGGCCCCCTCCCATGACAACTCTGCACCTTCCCATCCGCACACGTACTATCCTCCAACTTACACATCTGCCCACTCCCATCATCACAATAAGCACCCAACACATTCGGCGACGTATCCCCAACATTCGCCTGGCTAAACCCAGCGACGAAGTTCTCGGCCACCACGCCGGAGCCCCCGCGGACGGCCATCTCGCGCTCGAACAGCCAGGCGGCGACGCCCTTGTTGTCTCCGGCCACGAGGGTGTTGTTCTGCAGGAGGGAGGTGCCGTGGACGGCGTACCAGGTCAGCACGCCGGTGGTCTTGAGGTCGGAGGCGCGGCGGAAGCGCAGGAGGGTCATGGTGGTGTCGGTTTCGGCGGAGTAGCGGGAGCGCTCGGAGGCCGGGTTGGCGAGGTAGGAATAGCGGCTGCGGTTGATGGCGCCGTCTGAGATTTCGGTGGTGCCGATATCGAGGTAGCCCTGGAGAAAGGTCAGCTTTTTCTTTTCCTCTTCCTCTTTTCCCCGGGAGCAGGGCAAAAAAAACTTCTTACCTCTGTAAGTGAATCATGAGCTCTCTTGATAGAGAGAACAGCGCCATCAACAATGGCCTGATACCCCTGCCTATCAAATCCCAAGCTCGTAATCTGCGGCAGCAAATAATTCCACCACCCGCCGGGCCCCGAATGGCTATGGGTACCGGTAACGGCAATATTCCTCCCCGTGTAATACTTCGCATAATCCCCACCCAGAGCCTTGACGCCCTCGATGATGCCGTTCCGCACAGCTGTATCCCCCGCCGCCGTGTCAATGACGAGGTACACGAAGCAATCGGCGGGCGAATTAACGTCGCCGACGATGAAAGCGCGGCTATAGAGCCTCTGGCGCAGACCCGAGCCGACCTGGTTGGAGTCGGCGTATCCGGCGAAGTTGATCTCTACGACGGGGCCGGTGATGTCGCCTTTGCCGAGGCCGATGAGGTACTTGTCGCCGGTGGGGGCCGCTCGCGGGTTCTTCGTGTGCTCGGAGGAAGCGCCGGGGGAAACGGGGGAGGCGAGGGAGAGGACGGCGAGGAGACTGAGGAGGAGGAGGAGGGTGGCGAGGGAGAAGGGGGTGAGTCGCCCGGGGCGGACCCCGTCGTGTAAGTGGAGGACCATTTTTGACACTCTCTTGGTCTACTTCGTATGTCTATCGATGTAGATTTGAAGGGGGAAAAGCTAGACAAGAAGTAGAACCTGTCCAAGGGAATAAAAAAAGAAAAATAGGAAGAAAATCCGAGATGCCCTTTTCTTTTTATACGCCGGCCCGCGATGTACACACGTATTTCTCAGATACCTCCCTATTCCCATCCGAAGAAGCAATGAAGAAGAAGAGGAGAGCTGGACGGATGCAACATCAGGGTCTCGTGCCCGGTCTCGATCCAACCTCACGTAGCCTTCCAGCAACCCAATGCTATATATCCCCTCTTGTATAAGAGCAAGAAAGAAGAAAGGAATTTTTGTTTTCTCTGCAGGATATCTTGGCCAGCTAGAAATACTTCATCAATACGCCGAGGTTGTCGACGCGCAGATAGGAGGAGGGTCAGGTAGGTCGGGCGGGGCTAAAAAGAGGATATCGATAGCGTAGACTACACGACTAATAATATCCTTTCGCGTCGTTGCTTTTTGGGCAGCCAAGGCAAGGCGCGAAGTGACGCTGGCGGCAGCAAAGAGAGACAGGATGGGGGAGGTGGAGCTGGAGCTGCAAGACGGTGAGGATCCTCTTGTGGATGCAGCGGCAAGACGTCACGGACTGGGGGATCTACAGACTAGTTCTACATCGCACTGCTACTTTGGATGTGAGTAGGGTAGGATATGTTTATGTATGCTTCTTGTTTGGGCTGTTACTTCGTACGAAAGTATGGATGCGACTGGGCAGTGGGAGGGGAGAGAAGTGGACGGCGTGATTCGAGAGTGTGAGAGTGGCCATCTCAGCTGAGAGTTGTCCATGTTGGATGAGGAGCAGCGCAGGACCTCTCGATCGAGACGCGAAATCATCCATCTAATTACAGGGGACGCCATAAAAAGGTACACAACCTAGGATTTGAGAGCTAAAGTATGAAGCAAAGTCCAGGATCAAGGTGGAAAGCCGCAAAGTGAGGATAGTAAAAACGCGATTGGATCCCGGGGATGTTCGGCTCTTCGATGAGGACGGACAACTCCACTGCGCTAAGGCTCAGGAACAGCTGAAGCAAAAAAAGCTCCGCCGCCCCTCTTTTCTTCTCTCCCTTTCGCCGTTGATGGAAATGAAGATCATCGCTTGGCTCGACGATTGGACTCGGGCCATTAGTTCGCGGGCCCTCTTGCTAGCGCAGTGGTGGTCAATGCTATGTTATAGCAGGGCGCAACGAAATGTTGCTGGAAGAAGCATCATTCCCTGGTCGAATAAGACCGGATTGGCGTCATACGTTCTAAGATGAGAGACAAGAGATGTTCACCAGGGACATGTCGAGCATACTCTACGAAGTACCCATCCTCCCATCCATCCACATACACACACCCAGTCGCATCCCATCCCCACAGCTTTATGCTCCCGTCCTCGTGGCCTTCCCACTCGGTCAACGCTGCGGGAGCCCATCTCACCCATCTCCTCGTTCCTCTGCCTCTTCTCGGCTTCGCGATCGCTAATCATCACAGCGACGCGCATCTACTACCCTAGTGTCCTTGAGAGTTTATCTCCCCTCGAATAGTTTGTCTTTTTTTCCCACTTAAAAAGTTCAAAAAGTGTCGCTGTCACCACCACTTCATTGCCGATGCGACCTTCCACTTTTAAGCGCAAAGACTGCCTGTCAAAAGAGTTGCCCCGGATTTCGAGCCTAGGCGAGACCCGATGCTACTGCATGACGGTTCGGCAGCTGGGCTGGGGTTGCATTGTGAGGAGGGGGTGATTGAAGAAAAAACAGAGCGACGGGAAATAATCGTACTTGGGAATATCTTAAAAATGAAATCATAGGCTGGACATTAAATTAAGTAGGGAGATGTCTCGCCATGCGCCCCAGGATTCTTGACATACGAAGCAACATTGAAGCCTCGTTCGGTACGAAGTATCTCGGTCAGGATGAGAAAAATCAAAAAAGACACAGAGGAGAAGCCACTGATCCATCGCCAGCCAGACAATAGTACAATATTAGTATTGTTGCACTGGTGCATGCCAAAGTGTCAGTCGACCTCCATTTCTCAAATGCTCCCACACAATCACACACACAATCACTCACACAATCACTCACACCCTCCGTCCTCTGTTCGGTCCACTGCCCCTTTTCGTTCTTGGCTTCCCTTCCCTACCCAATTCCCATCTCCAGGACTTGATTGGGCCTCCCGTTGTCACCCCCGAGATGTCCGTCATTTCACCCCGTCATGCCCGGACGTGACATGGCGAGCACATTGGACGAGGGAAATGGAAATTGAAGAATTTGGGGAGTGAGCAGTAAACAGACAAATTGAAAAACAGTGATGGACGGAGTCGAGATTGAAATCCTCTATAGTTAATCCATTTTTTGAGAGAGCAGACCAGTTCCGTTGTCCTTTGAATAACAAGATCCTCCCCTTCGCCTCTCCTCCCCTTGGCCCAGGCTTCAAAACACATTGAACCATCCTATCAAATCATTCCCACCCCAAATCCCATCCCCGTCCAGGCCAAGAGTCTCCAAGACCTCAACATCCCATTACTCCTCCTTCTTATCCCACCCCAGAATCTTAGGTCCAAATTCGTACCAAGCAAGTCCCTCAATCCCGCAGAGGACCAGGAACCCAGCGCCGAGGTACATCCTGCCCCTCGGGGTCGAAGCGATGCTCCTGATGCTGAAGGCCGGAAGCTCGGGGTTCGCGTTGGTGCTCTTTTGTCCGCCCTGCGTGAGGCGGCGCGTCGTGGTGGAGAAGAAGGACGACGAAGAGGGAGACATGAGTCGTTGGCGGGGGAGGTGCGAGAGGCGCATGGTTTGTCGGATGATGGCAGAAGACATGGTGATTTGTTTTTGATTTAATTTGAGTTAATTTTTTTCGGTTCGGTTTGATTTGATTTGATGTTGGATTGGTTTGTGATGTTCGATGTTGTAGTATTCAAAGTGATGAAGTATTGCTTGTGGTGGTGATCTCGAATGCTCAATGAGTTGATGATGTCTTCAAATTCTCGTCCCAAACACCGCGACACCCCCCGATTTAAATACAAAAAAAATCCTGCCCTCGCACTCCCTCCTATTATCGCATCCCTTCGCATTTGATCTCATCCCCAATGACTCCTCAAACAACAATAACGCCCAAGCATTCCTGCCTTCCCCGATGGCGGTAATTGCCCGGTGTCATCGCCCCCCTCTGAACCATAACAGCCTGCGTCATTTGCGGACCCCAGCCTTATCAACAAGCATAACAGACCCGTATTTTCGTGGGGCTCCGGGGCTTGTTTTGGGTTATTTGAGATGTTTGGGCTATTTTAGGTGGGGATGAGCCTGTAAGCGTTGCTGGAAACGGTAAAAAGAGGTTCAAATGTTCACTGCCGCGGTACCTCGATACCTCCAACTTCCTAATCCGGAAATAAACAGTCTGTGTGGACAAGTCAATGATGAATCCTAACATCGAGGCTTAAGCACGGCTATCGTAAAAACGTCATGAAAAAGAAGAAAAAAAACTCTAGTTTATTACAATTACCCACCGCCCAAATACGCCCCATAACTCCTCACTAAAAACGACGAACCTGTTTCCCTTGACCCCGTGCCAAATTCCCATTCCTATCCACAGTCAACGGCTTAAACGGCTTCGTCAACTTCTCCATCGGCTGCAATCCCTCCTGCCTCTCCAGACCCGAAACAACGCCCACTCCATACTTGTTGTTGGGCGCCAGCGACGGCAGTCCTCCGTTTTGAGACTGGTTCGTCGCCCCGGCGCCTCCAAACCTGGCCGCCGTCGTCGTGCCCCCCATCGTGGTCGAGTGGAAGCTCACGGGCCGCCGCACGCCGTGTCCCGGCATCACCCGGTTCTGAAACGTATTCTTGGCCGCCTCCAGCGCGGCTCTAACGGGCGGCTTTTCCGCCGGTTCGGGACGCGGCGGCGAGCTCGAGAAGCCGGGGTATTTCGTCGCCGTTGTCTTCTTTTTCTGCTCTGTAATTTTCCTGACTTCAACAATCTCCACGTCGGAGCCATCATCGCCATTGCCCCTCTCATCCTTGACAGTGATTGTAGGTGGCAATGACACGTCCATGTGCGACCTGCGCGCTTGCACACGTCGCTTCACGTCCTGTAGTCCTCGACTTGTCAACTCCCTAATAGTATTCTGCGACAGCGGCCGATTGAACGAGTTCTCCACCTGTCCCGGATGAACGATTTTTTTCCGCGGCACGCCCCGTAAGAAATCGTCCTCATCCCGACCGTCATCCGGCGGCCGCTTCAACGTCACTGGCCTATTTGAAGTAGACGAATGGGGTATGGCGGTATTATTCGGCCGACAAAAACTTGAAAGAGTGGGCTGGTTCGCCGGCCTCTTGGTCGATCCGGCTTGATGCCGTCCCTGCTGCTGCTGCCCCCGCCCCGCTCCCTTGGGTCCGTTGCCGGTGGCTGCTAGGGCGGTATGGTGCGCTCCCGCCGTCGTAAACCCCGGAAATGATGCTGCCGCCATGGTAAACTGGGAAGACTTCTCCATCGTCGTCGCGTAATCTTTCTGCCACGCGGACATATACCCCTTGCTGTCCCACGCGGCTACGTTCCTTGGTGGGCCGCCCGTGGGGTTAAAGGGGTCCGACCACGACTTGTATTTCTGAGCGTGGCCGCCGCCTGGGACTTCCCGAGCGACGTGGCCCGCTGGCCGATCATAGCCAATCGGGAACTCGGGCTGTCGATTATCCTCGATGGCGAACATTTCCGGTAGCTTTTTGAACGTGTCCGCCATGGACGGTGCCTTCCTTCCCAGTATCTTGGCCATCATCTCGACCGTCTTATCGGCGAACGATGGCCCAAACGTAGAAAAGTACTTCATGATATCGTCAGGGAGGAACAGGGACCTGCTGACCTTTTCCCAAGAGTTCGTGTGCCACGGCACGCTGAGGTAGAGCAATGCCTGCGCCCTCGTCATCGCCACGTACAGCAACCTCCGCTCCTCGGCCGAATCTTCCGACCTCGAATGCGGCAGAGAACCCGTGTACACGGCGGGCACGAAGACTACGGGCCACTCAAGCCCCTTGGCGGCATGAATGGTTGATATGGTCACGACGGGCCTGTTCTCCTCCTCCTCCTCTCCCGACTTGTCGCTCGTCTGCGCATCTGTCGCCAGCGCCACGTTTGTGAGGAATTTACCCAACACATCGGCGTCCGTCGACGGTTGCTCCACGCCTTCGACCTGCGGAAGCTCACCTTCGCCACCAAGGTCGCGGGCAAAATCCCCCGCTAGAGTCAGGAATTCATCCACATTGGCGAGCCTCGACTCGTGCTCGTGCTCCAACGGGTACGTGTCCGTCAGGTACTGCCTAAAGTTCAGCTGTGCTATCAGCTCTTCGATGAGTTGGACAAGGCCGAGGCTGGGTTCTCCGTCAGCATTTTTACGCTCTAAGCGGTGCCGCAGCCCGCATATGATTCTGATGAGACTGCCGCTTAAGTTTTTCTCGGCGGTTTTTGTGATTTTAGTTTTGAGCTTTCGCTGGCCGCGGCAGTGACTTAGTATGATGTACCAAAGACTCAGTTTCGATGTCTCGGCCTCTTCGAGAAGGTGTTTTAGAGTTACTTCGCCGATGCCGCGCTTTGGCTTGTTGAGGATACGGATAAGCGCGTCGTTGTTGTCGGGTTGGTAGATGACGCGGAGGTAGTCAAGGAGGAACTTGACCTCTATTCTCTCATAGAATTTGAGGCCACCTAGGAGACACAGCTGTGTTAGCTGCTGTCTAGATGAGGGCGGGTGCCGTCACAATAAAGATTCGGACGTCTACTGAGCACTTACCAACCATTTTGTACGGGATACCTTCTTTACCCAACGCCGATTCAATGTGCCGCGAAAGCGAGGCCGATCGCAAAAGAACAGCAACATCATCATAATTCAGCATCCCACCAGTCATAAGAATAACCCTCTTAACCTCACCCACAACCCACTCGCCCTCCGTTTGAGACGAGTAAAGCGTGCGCAACACCGGTAGCGTCCCTTTATGATGCGTGGGTTTCAAAATTTTCTGATATCGAGACTCATCCTGCTGTATGACCTTCAAAGATGCATCCAGAATCAGCTGTGACGAGCGATAATTTTCCTCTAGCGAAATTTCGTCCGTCCGAGGAAACTCGTCCAGCAGTCGGTGGAGGTTTCTAATCTCCGCCGACCGCCAGCCGTAGATGCTCTGATCGGGGTCTCCCACGACCGTGATTCTGTTCTTCGCGCTCGCGAAGAGCTTCATGAGCTCGTACTGGATCCCGTTCGTGTCCTGGTACTCGTCGATCAAGACGGATTGCACATTCTTCACGCACGATGGGAACTGCCTGAGGAGCTCCACACCCTTGACGAGCAAATCGTCGTAGTCGAGAAGGCTGTGCCTCTCCAGATGGTCCTTGTATTCGGCAAACACCTTGAGGTGCTCCGGACTATCGGGCTTCTTCTTCTCGCCCGGGTTCGCAGGCGCATCCCAAGGGCCCCTGACCTTCCTCTTGCTAATCCACTCCTTCACTCCGTGCGGATCAAGAGAAAGGCGTAACCTCTCGCATATCCGCTTGATAATAGCCCTCGAGTCGCCATCATCGGTAATAACGAACTTCTTGCTCAGACCAATCTTTTCTCCGTAAACGGCCAGGTATCGCCTCGCTATGCTGTGAAACGTCCCCAGCACGATTTTCTTCGCCACTTCTTCACCGAGCGCTTTGCTTATGCGCTCCTTCATCTCCCGCGACGCCTTCACCGTGAAGGTGGCAACCACGATGTTCCATGGTTGATAGCCGAAATGCTCGATGAGCCAGACTACACGCGTCGTCAGAGTGTGGGTCTTGCCGCTTCCGGGGCCGGCAAGGATGGCGACTGTGTCGGCTGTGGAGGTGACTGCTCTTCTTTGGGCGGCGTTAAGGGTTTTGAGGAGAGGGTCATTCAGGCCCGACGCGTCGGCCATAGCGCGTCGTAATTGAAGGAGGATGCTACCGGCAATGAGCGTGGTGAGGTCATGAGAAACGCACACAATTCACTCAGGTATGGGAAGTAAAAGGAAGCAATTCCTATTTCTTGAGGGAATGAAGAAAATCCAAAGCACCCGGGTATGTGGCAGTACTTGGGGATTTCCAGCGAGGCAATGTTGAGTGATGAAGCTCTGAGAGCTTGAGACGCGATCCAATCACACTGGAAGCTGCGATTCGTGGCGTTGCCAGCTGGGAGCTTTTTACACTTGTCAATTGCTGTGCAGTGGAGCCAATCACTAATTCCTACAATTGTACGAAGTAACGCCCACTATACGAAGTATCCCCTACCTTCTTACCTTCAGACATCGCCTCATTTTCATTCCACTCAGTTCAAAAGATCTCGACGAAAATAGCAACATTGATCAATTCTTTGTAACAGTTTTCGACAAATCGGTCAGACTGAAGCGCCTGATAAAAAAAGGTTCACATAGTAGCATAGACTCGCCAGTTGTATCTAGAGCCATCCGAGGCATCGCAAGTAAACCACCTCACTGCTCTTACAAGAGGAGGTGCAGGTATACGAAGTACATGTCTACAATTCCCTTTCTCTGCGGAGAGTGGGAAGGAATTTTTCTCAAGTGTATTATTTCCGCAAAGCCCCAGGGAACAGCCCCTAGGAAGCGGAGATCTCCCGTGTGGCTAGCCTTTACAGTTCGCGAAAAGGTGGCTCGGCACAATTTGTGAGATCGATCCTCTGTTCGCCACGAAGAAACCTCAAAAGGAGATGGACTCGCAGCAGCCTGGAGCTGAAGACGAAGAATTGGGAGCACGCAGTAAAGGTATATCAATCTCTCCTCACACAGGCCAATCACTAATGGCGAGGCTCATGCAAACGATATATCTGCAGCAGCCAAGCCTCAATCTCCCAAACGTCCCTCGTTTCTTGAAAACTACATCAGCCTAGCCCACTCCGGTCTTCGTCCCCAATCTATCGACAGTTTTGCTTCCAAGTGGCTTGAGTCATTAGACGGAGAAAACCGTCCTAGGTCTGATAGCCATCTTCACCATTCAAAAGAAGACCCCATCCTGAGGAAGCTCACGAGATCGACGCGGATGGCCCACGGGGATTTCGGTGAGTTTGCGGTGCTGCCGCGTGGATTCTATCCGCCAGGACCGTGATTCTCCGGGTCTGTCGCCAAATGAAGTCAGGCAAGAGAGACGTTTATGTAGTCTCTTCACGAGCGCCACAGAACCCGATGTGGAGCGGCATTTTAATACTCACATGTCCCCGATCCCGGACAGTCTCAAGTGCAGCCGCAGACAGCCGATGGCTGGACACACCGTTCCAAGTACGGGATCTAAGACTAAAGCCAGCACCCCCCTGGTGACTGATTCCACAAGCACGTACGGAACATTGTCGACTGGGGAATGGCAGGCGGTTGAGTGAGACTCGGGATTCCTTAGATAGCCTTCTGGATGAGAGCAGGGAGAGAGCCGATGTCGATGGAACTGTCCCTTGGGCAGAGCAGGAGGGGTAGTCGTCGCTGCCAGCGAAGTAGGCAAGGTCGGACCCCCTTGTCAGGAACACGTGAAGCATGCACCGGCCATACTTCGTCGAACATAGAACATTCAATTTGTTGTATGGAACGGAGAAGTTCAAATTGCATTTCATTCAAATGTTGTTGGAAGATGCATGACTAAGCAGGTCGTTCGTGAAGCCAGCTGCGACGGAAGCCAAAAAGGTGTAACCAAATTGACCAAGTCAAATCAAGATGTGCCTCAACTCATCAATGACGGAGCGAAATGGAGGCCGGTGTTGTCATCGAATCAGCTAGCTAGCTGATGATACCGAAGAATGTATTCCATCCAACCTGCAGGGTAATATTCCTGAAACTGACCTTCCGTAGCGGCAGCCTGGTCTCGGTTCTCCCCTCTTGGCTGCGCTTCTTTGATCTCGACATTCAGCAACACCCATCACCACATCACCCCAATGTGCTCCCCTTGGAGTCACATTCTTTCGCCTATCACGTTCTCTCAAAGTAAATGATTCCATCTCTTGCACCCTTACTTGTCGTTGAACCCAAAACTCTACTCTTCTCTGCATCCGAAGCGCCGGTCACAGTTCGCGACTCGACGCATCTTCGAGGCCAAGCACGATCAACTCACAATCTCACACCACTCACACCGCGGGTATACCCTCCTTCAAGGTGTGCCAGGTGTGTGTTGGTCGGTCCTGTCCTTCGTTTTGCTGTGTTAGTTGCTTTCCAGCCCTGAGCCTGGCGTCGAGGTTTGCAATCTTAATTTAAAAATAGCATGCAGCCAACCCTTCACCCATGCAATGTCATTGCGCAGGGAAGCATCTGCGGGGGGAGGGGGAACATGAATTAACCGAGACAGCAGTCCCGAGAAGAATCACCCTGCGTGATTGTGATGCGCTCTCCTCCCTTGGGAAGAAGAAGGAGGGGACAAAAGAAAAAAGAGAGAGAGAGAGTGTGTGTGTGTGCCTGCTGGTAAGAAGAAAAAGATAGAGTTTGGCAAGGTGCCAGAATGCGGGTGCAAAAACCCCACCTTTTTGCGTGATAAGAAGCAGGGGCACACACATCTTCGTGTTGTCAGATTGGGATGAAGTCGATGATGATCACTCGTCACATCCACATTTTTGGTCATCACAGGATGGAAAAAGGCCCTATTCTATGAGGCTAGCAACCCTATCCGCGAAGAATTCGGATATGGATCTACATGATATGTGCCCGTGCAGAGCACAAATCACTGTTTGTCTCCTCGCGCCGAGAGGAAACCCTGTTTGTGACGGCCATCTAGATTTTACTCCGATCCTCCTTCGTCAGACTATGCTATACTCGGTAGATCAGGAAAAGAGACGAAAAGGGCATCTGCCAACTATAGTAGACCCTATTCGTGCCCAAAATTCTCGGATGCCTTCTTACGATCCTTGCTCACCGCCGACCTTGGGAAAATCCTATCAGGAAAGGTCATCACATCTAGCATGTTTTCGTGACTATCCGCATAAACATCGAACCTGGCATCGAATCAATCAAAGGTCAGCTTTTTGCGCTTCCTGCGACATCAATCACAATGTTTCGGTGGCGACTCCCCTCGAAACAATCCCATTATTCACTATTTGGGAATCCTCGAGACCCCATTCGGCATGAAAAGAACAAAAGGGAGACTGGACTGAGGCCAGAAACATCAGAAACAGCCGATCGGAATGCTTCTCGGCGGCTGCTGCAGAGCTCAACGTCTCATGGGAACCCTTGGTGGACAGGGCTCGCCCGTCACACGTCAAATCGTAATAGTCTTAGCGTACCTCTATTCGGTGCTCACCATCTCCTAGGAAGAAGACGCATCAATCCATCTACCCTGTACTCGCAGTACCTCGTCCTTACTTCATGGGTTGCAGTTTGCTAGACCAAGCAAGGCAAATACTCGCAAATCTATCCGTCGTCACGAAGCGCTCGAATGCCGGTCAATTAATGCTCCCGGACCCGCTGGGTCTGAAGTCTTGAAGAATTGGATATTGGATTTCAATGCACCGAGCGTAGGATTAGAGCAAAACCCACATGGTCCCGTCTGCATTTAATCCCAACGGACGATTGTTGACCGGGATCTCTTTTACGAGCACGGCATGCCGCGTCGTGTACCGAACGGGTGCAGTGACAGTCTTGTTGCCTTATTGGAATGTGTATTACGAGGTACATCATAGGTTTGAGTACTTCATTCATGTCCAAGAATCAGTCTTGAGGAATCGACCCCGGACGAGATGTGGTTTTCAAGAGCGACCCAGTCAGGATGAATACAGGCACATCAATAACATAACATTAACCTGCCGACTTTGACCGCAGCCAGGCCAACCAGAACCGCAACCGAGAAAGCACTGCCCAAGCAAGGAGAGTCCACGCGGGAATGCTCCTGAATTTTGGGGTCTTCGCCCCCCAAATGACCCTGAAATTTCTGAGTGGACGAGGTTGAAAGTCCACCGTGTCCACTCCAACAAGTCCTCCTCTTCAATCGAATCGAAAGACAAGACGAGAGAGGGCACGATCGAAAGATGAAAGAGAAAGAGAACTGGAGATTCGTCTAAGTCCACCCATGTCGGCAGCCACTGGTGCTCATGCCCCCCGAAAAATGCACCTCCCACACCGCCCAATCACGACCACTCAATCCCATCCCCAATTCATCCCCCTCAGTTCCGGGCGCTTAACTTACCCCTGCCATCACGTCGATCCGTCCAACCACAATCGAGAAGTCCCGCATCTCGACCTGCACGCCTCCAGCCGCCGATTTCCAAAAATGGGGCGCTACCTTTTTTTCTTCCCTTTCGTCTTCCATTGGTGAGGAATTCGTTTGCCTCTCTCTCGAGTTTCACGACAGCTTTGCGAAGGCAGGAGTGAGTCGGCCACATGTAGTTTGGGCAAACTTCTCATGAAATAAGAAAACAGATATGCAAGGAGAATCAGGACAGAAAATCTATCCTTAAAATAAGGGACATGGACAAGAAGGTGGGGTGAGATGCTGCGGACAAGGGAGGAGAGAAAATAGACTACCAAGCACGACGTACGAAGTAATATGCTATTACTACCTCATCCTCGTCGACCTGCGTGACGAGACCACGGATTGGACACATGCAGTGACAAGGAATGGGGAATAGCGCGTGTGCAAGGACGAAGTATCCTCCGAAAGGAACCAGTCAGACCTCGCATCTGCGCCTCTGAGCTCTCCAGAAGAAGACACCATCAAGCAAGGGGGGGTGTATAGTGTGCAGCGCATACCCAAGTTATCCATGAATCCATCCATGTCCATACTTTTTTTTCGCTTTTTCCTTGCTGCCGCCCCCAAATCTTGACGCTACTTGCGGTACTTCGTACATCACCAGCCGCCCCCGTCTCGTCTCCGGCCACTCCAGTATATACCCCTCTGCGCCCTTTGTCTCGCTGGATAACTCGGCTCTTATCCCCCCTTTCCTTTCCCCATGCAACTTCTCATTCAAATCATGTTTCGCCTTGTCCTCGACGACCGCCGATCGAAAAGTGGAGGATCATCCGTACACACCAGGATCTAGCTACGCTCGTCGAGCCGCAGAATCTCCACTACATCAACATGATAGAAGGTCATCACACACCTTTTTATAAACATAACCAGGCCTCAACTTCTTCTTCTTCTACAACAACTTCTTACTCTTCTTCTGATACAGTTTCTACTCTTGCTTCATCTTCATCTTCATCTGTCTTTACTTCTTCTCATTCTACTTCAGCTTTAACATCCTCATCCTCATCCTCGCCATCTTTCTCACCCAGAGCCTGGTTACCAACACGCCGTTCGCGATCCCTCGTCCTTAACATAATCACTCCTTCTTTACTCTTGTGCCAAGTCGCCTCCGCCCTCCCATCGCCTCTCCATAAGAGACAGGACACCGACAACGGACTCACAGCTGCTTCCGTCGCAGACGACGACACGCCCGAAACCACCCCAACAATATCAACCTACCTCCCCGCGCAAATCGGGGGAATCGTCGGATCCTACGCCCTCTCTCTAGTCCTCGTCGCCCTCGGCCTCCTCATCCTCTCCAAGAGGCGCCGCGAACACCTCAACGCCGGCGACAACGAGGTCGAATTCCTTCAGCACGTGGACAAGCCACAGCCGATCGTCACGGTGGCTCCCGAGGAACCCCAGCAGTATAACTTCCCTCCCCAATCGCCCCGGAGCATCCCCCGTAGCCCCATCGTGCTGCAGACCGACAATATCGGCGGCTTCACACCTATTGAATCGCCGCACGAACATCTCAACGCTTACGTGCTCCCGTCCCCTACCTCAACGGTCAAATCTCCCCTAGGTGTAGATCCAACTGTCGACCAGAGCGTCGTCAAGGCAGATAGAGAAATGGCTCAGTCACAGCTCGAGGACATGTACAAGTATGTCATGGAACATGAGGAGGCTAAGCTGAAGGGCGTAGAGTTGCCGCCCATTCCCATCCCCACCGGTGGCGCCGCCAATCCTAGGGCTTCGAACTCCTCTTCGGGGCCTTCGACCCCCTCCACCATCAAGAAGGAGAAGGCCAAGCCTGCGCATCTCAACCTTGGCCAGACGGCTCCCGAGGAGAAGCGCCAGTCCAAGGCTTCCGCTCTGTTCTCCGCCCTGAGGTCCCCGAGGAGGAAGATGAAGGGTGTCAGCATCTCTTCCCCCATCATGACTCCCATGTCGGGCACTTTCCCCCGCGAATCCCAGGAGCTCAACACCATCCCTCCCCGCCAATACGCGCCCGCTGCCCCACCTCCCGTGCCTACTGATCAGTTCCCCTTCCGCGGATCCAGGAACCCCATGATGCCGCTCACCCCGGAGCTCTCTCCCGATGGCACCCAGAGCATCGACGAGAGGCTCGGAAACTTGCCCCTCGACACCCGCGGCCACTCGCGCAACGTGTCCCTAGCCCCCACCGAGGGCGAACCCGACTCCGCCATCTCGGCAACCTCGCAAACTCCCCTGGTCGGCCTGCCTCAATCGCCCAAGCCCGGCGTCAACCGATTCCCCAGCCTCCCGGCCTCGCCCAGGTCCCTCAAGGGCCCAATGACTCTGCCTCTACCCCAGTCTCCCAAGCCCGGTGCGAGCTTCTCGCGACCCAACGCTCCCTCGGCCGTAAGGACTGGCGGAGCTCTCCCGCTGCGTGCCTACGAATCGTCTCTGGCGTCTCCGACTAGGTCTACCGTTCAAACCAAGCAGACAGTCTTCGAGCGAATGGGCCCTCTGTCACCTACCGGAAAGACTCCCTTCACCGGGACTGCGGTTCCTTACTCTCCTTATCAGCCGTTCACGCCTTGCATTCCCCTCACGCCCTCGCTGGTTACCAAGGCTGACCGGAAGCGGATGAGGAAGTTGGAGCCTAAGACTCCTACCCTGCAGATGGTCCAGAGTAGCGATGAGATGTGGTAATCGGAGCAACCGAAGAAAAGTTTATGAGTGGTTTCATCCTTTTTAGATGACGGATAGTAGTTTTGGGGTTGATGATAAACCGTCCTCGGCGGCGACGCTTTTTTGTTTCAAGGAGTTGCTCTCTCCCATCTCGATTGATTTCACCGCCGATTCCCCATGTTGTTAGTCTTTCTTTTCTCTTTTTCATTTCTTCGTTCTTTCCCCTTTCTCATCTCGCTCTTATTCTATTTTCTCGTCTACTTTTCTCGATTTCAGGGAATCTCGCGGCAGGAGCTGAGTCAGATGAAAGATGAGTTGAGTCCAGAGATGGGTAATGGTGACTGCGGGTTTCATGTCTATAATTTTTTTTTTCTTTCCGTGTGGGCCTTCTTCATTTTTCCTATGTTGTTTATACCATTTTACAGCCCAGCATAAGTCTGGTGGCGAGGAGGATAGGTTTAGAGAGAAACTTGCGAGGTATCTTGCACACTTATCAATGACACTTAATGATCCATATCATATCCGTTTAGGAGGTAAAACAAGCTTGCCGAGTGAACCTAGGCATACCAGCCAAAACTGACCCGAAAATGTCCTCGGTTAAAGAGAGTTGGGGGAGAGTTTGAGGAGTAACCCTTGCTAGATCCTTTCGAAGCTTCTGAGGTAAAGAGAGCTGTCTCCTTATTAACGCCACCTATTCTCCTCAGACAGCCTTGCCGCAGAGATAAGAGGGGGGGAAATAGGTGATAAAAAGGAAGATCTCCATGTAGGCAGTGGGGAGTCTGTGATAGTGTGGCGATTGATGCCCGTCAATACCAGTCCATGATTAAATGACAGACACACAACTTGCATCCCTAGTTCGACAGAACCCTTCTCTTGGTGCGCCACGTTCCCCTCGTTCCGGCTTTTTCGGAATCTAGATCAAATGTATTAGGGCGTTCAGACCCGGCAGGCAAGATAAAAAGGATTGTTGTCATAAGATGACCCCTTCTTCGAACCCACATCTAGTGGCGATTCTGGTCATGAACAATTCAATTAACTAGTGACCCGGGGCAAGGGCTCAACTTTGCCTTCCCAGAGCTATAGCGAGCTGATCCCCAGGTTTGACGCGAGAAATTGCGTTTTGCGCGCCGTTGGCGAGAGGCAACTTATTCTTGGCCCATTTAGCGTCCTTCTTAAGCATAACCTTTATCAACGGCATGCAACACAATTCTAGCTGGCTTCTCGGGCATAAACCGGGATTCTAGAGCAAGATGACGTCCTTCGAAGCGATAGCGAAGCGTGTTATCTCCTCTTCGGAGCTGCAGAGTGGGCCACGCAGATTATCGTCGGAGTTTCCGGGGTTTCTACAAGGCTGAAATGACGGGCATGAAACTTATGAAATTTATGACGCATGAAAAGGAAGAAAGCGGCTCATCCTGCATTGTAACTGCTCTCGTGGCTCAAGTCGGCTTAAGATCTTACTTCGTGGCTTTCCTCCTTGAGATTGGGGGAACTTCCTGAGAGCTATTACTGCAGAAGGATCTGGACCCAGACCAAGGTCCAGGCTCCAAAAGGACAACCGGAAGGAAGGGAGGAGGAATCCTTCACTCGAAGCAATCCGTGCAGCGCCAGGTATCAAGGCGCAGAGTAAAACACGAAGGCAAAGGCGTAGAAGGCGGAGAAAGAGTGGATGATTCGCCAGATTGGCAATTTAGGATTCGAGATAGCTTGCCAAATGAGTTCGATGATAACTTCGTTGACTTCGGAACTGTACTGAATAGGGCTAGGCGAAGCGGCTAGTGCACTGGAGGGTCCTGGACAGGTGCACTATGAGGAGGTCTAGAAACGCGGAGATATTCCTCGATGCTTCGTCCCTTCGGCCGGGTTCACGGAGTATGGGCGATGACTAAGCGGAGTTGGAACAAACAGTTGGAGACAGTTTGGACAGGAAGGAGCTTGTGACAACGGCCTGCATTGTTGAAAGCCCCAGTCCGTGTTGCGGTGTCTGAGGTAATACTATCTGTACAAAGTACTTCGTACTCAACTCAATTTGAGCACATTTCGTAATAGTGCAGTGGGCACGAGTACGTACCTTTGCACCGGTGAGTGTTGACTTTGGCCATATTCGCTTCTGGGCTGATCCCCACCCAAAATCGTACGATGACCGCCTTGCAACTTCCGGTCCAGGATTTTTCTCCAAGAACCACTCACAAACCACGCTCGAAGGCGTCCCCAGTCCAGCGACTCAGCGAGGACACATCGCGACCTGTCATTGCATTGCCCATCCGACCGCAGTCTGCAATCTGGGGAATTCAGTGTCCAAAAAAAATCCAATCCAGAAGGGATCCTCGATTTCATACAGCGTATTATCCGAGTCCCCCCTCTTCAGCTGAGCTTCGTCTCCAGGCCTAGTAATCATTTTTTTTTCTGCGCTCAATCGGCAATTTTCCCACCACGATCCCGAGGTCGTCAGTGAAAACAGAAAGTGTGTATTTTTTGTCGCAGAGAAAAAAAAAGGTGAGGACAAACGGAAAACGGAAACACAACAGGCGGAACGTCTTTTTCGGAACCACCACACACGCACACCCCCTGCTCGCGTTTTTCTTCCATCATACGACCTTCGATTGTTCCTTACGGCAATTTCTTCGCATTTCGCTCCTAATAGTCAGATAGCAATTCCTCTTTCGTTCGACTCTCGAGGTTCCTTCACTTTGGGATTTGCCCACTCTCGGTCGCACGCCCCCCCTTCCAAGACACCGCCCCTCGTCCCATTGGGCCTCAGCTGTGCCATACTGGCCCATACGCTCCTCTGCTCATCCCTCAACCCGCGGGCATCTCGCATCGATTCCCTCGATATCGCCTCATTCTCGACATTAACTCCCATCCGCGGCAGTCCCCGCCCCACCTCGGTCTCTCTTCCCCCCAAGCTGAGACCCTGCTTCTGCTGTGGCCTCCCTCCCCC
>PGIR01000159.1:0-94987 GCA_002812735.1 Scedosporium dehoogii
CTTCTGAAAATATTTGACGATGATGTATGATGGCGATCTAGTCGGAATTCCATCATTCGTATCTCTCGAATTCGATCATTGGCCATTGATACGAAGTACCAGACGTTTACTTCGTACGATAGTCAATTGGTCTCGATCGCGTCAAATCTGGCTCCATCCCCAAGCTTTCAAAACCCCAGCATCAACCCGCTCAACACCTTTTCTCCATGTATCAGACAAAGCATCATCAATATAATAAAATGACGATCGATACCAAGCGTTAACGCCCATGTCGCATATCCTCGACCCTTTCCACTCTGAAATACCTGTTGAAGTTTGCAACCCGCCAAACCGCGCCGCAACTCCCCTCGCTGTCTCTGTCTGTCTCTTCTTTTTCGACTTCAGCCTGAAATGCCCCCCGATTCCCGCACCCGCCGGTGACGCGTACGCCTTATCCCGCGGGATGGTCCTGGGGGAAAAAGCGAAGAATCAAGAGAAGATGAGATGAGGATCGCTGGCTAAAGCAGGATCGACGGCCTGACTGATATTTGTGAGATGGGATGAATCTGTAACTCGCTCAACCTTGAAACTTTGATCGGCGGAGACTTTTGGCTGTTCTCGATTTATCCCAATCCTCAGGTCGTTTCCAAGCTGTCAAAGGAGGATGGTGTGGGTTGTTCGCGGAACAGCTTGTGCGATGCGGGATGATACATATGTCAAGGAGATATGTCGGACTTCAAACGCAACATTTCGGGGACAAACGCAGGGCTGGGCCTCCTTCATTATCCAACGCTCGAGATGGTCTGGCTAAAGGAAGAGGAAGGGAAAAAAGGTAAGTTTCTCTCAATATTCTCTTTGCTATCAAAAGGGTATATCCGTCACGTTTACATGTCACCATCCCATAACAACCTCTGCCTGATCCACCATTCCACACCCGATTTGCAGAACACCTTCATGCCTCCCCCACGCCCTCATTCTCCAACAACGCTGCGCGGACCTCATCATCCACAATCACCTCCTTTCCCTCCTCGGGGCTCGCCCACCCCGTCCCCAGCTGAACAAGCACCATCAACACCCCCAACCCTGCTGCCGCCGCCCACGTCGCCCTCGACGCACCCGCATACCCTCGAATCGCCACCTGCTGCTCCTCGGGGCCAAGTCCCCCCGAAAAGACGTGATTAGGGCTGCCCAGAAGCTTCCTGACGAGTTCGGCCCTCTCCTCCGTCAGCCCACCGTCGAGATCCGCGTATCCCTGCTCCAGGGCGGCGCGGAGCAGTCGGTAGAAGATTCCTCCGCCGATAGCCGTGCCGAAACTCCCACCGAATCCGCGCACCGTGCCCATGAGGCTCGTCGTGATGAACTGGGTCCCGTCGTGGCTGAGGTGCAGGATGTGCGCGAGCGTGTAGTTGAGGGACGCTCCCGTTGCCAATCCGTTCAACAGCACGGTCAGCGCCATCACCGCCGCCGGCGTGTTAGGATATCCCACAAGGGAGAGAAGGTAAAGCGTAGCCGCAAAGACAGCCAGGCTGATAGCCGAGGGCAGCCAGAAGCTTCCTCCGCGGCGAATGTGTAGCCAGCCTACTAGGAGACCGCCCGAGCCGAAGCCAAAGTTGGTGGCGACGAGGATCGAGCCGGCGGCGGGGGGTGAGTAGCCCTGCACCGCGAGCATGAAGACGGGCGCGTAGTACAAGAGGGTCCAGCGCGCGGACATGAAGCCGAGCTGTGCTAGGCAGGAAAGCAGGACACCTCGCGAGGAGAGGACTTTGACGGGGATGATTGGGTCCGCTGCGACGTAGTACTCGACGAAGAGGAAGGCAGCTAAGGCGGCGATGGAGAGGAGGATGGGTTTTGGCTGGATTTCTCCTGCGAGGCCGTAGAGGAAGAGTACGATAGCGAGGGTCTATCGTTTCCCCTTCTATTAGGATACAAGTACTTCGTAGAGAGAGTATCATTGGATACTAGAAGACAACTTACCAGAATAACAGCTCCTAGATAGTCTATCTTGCGGGCCTTTTGCCAGAAAGATCCGGCCTTGGACCGTTCACGTTCATCGACGCCCACATGCGGTGGCAGAGCGATGAAGATCCCAAGTCCCGCCAGTGCAGCAAGCGGCGCCTGAGTCCAAAACAACGCCCTCTGCACAAAGTAATAATTAGCATTTTGTCGTTTTCCCACCCTTCCCCAGGAAGAGGAGTAAGGTAGGATAGGAGAGAAGGGAGGGGAAAAAAAAGCAATACCCATCCGATAACCGGCTCGACAGCCCCGAAAACCACCGCCCCAAACGACAACCCAATCGTAAACCCCACATTCACCAACCCAATAAACAACCCCCTCCTCCTCCTCCCCACCAACCCCAACACAAACACAACCGCCAGCGTCATGGCCCCCGCGGCGCCGGCACCCATAAGGACACGTCCCGCCACAAACTGCGCAAACGTCTCAGCCCGCGAAGCCACGAGACAACCCAGGGCCGTGAGGAGGGAAACGGGCAGGACGAGATCGCGGGGCGGGAAGATGGTGCACAGACGGCCCAGGAGCGGAGAGGTGGCCGAGGCGGCGATGAGGTAGGAGGTCGTGAACCACATGGCGGAGGAGTAGGCGTTTAGGGAGGCGGCGATGGTGGATTGGGTCATTGTCATGCCGGACATGTTGGAGGCTTGGAGGAAGAGGAGGAGCCATGTGTTGAGGGTTATGGTGATGGCGCGCCAGGGGGATATGGATACTACGCGGATGCCTCCGGATGATTCTTCTTCTTCTTCTGGGGGCGAGGGGGGAGGGGAGTTGGGTCGGCTGGTGAGGCGGAAGCCTGGGGTGTGAGAGGCGCTGCTGTTATGGGGGTGGGCGGCGTACATGTCGCTGGAGCCGTCGCGGAGCGTCGTTGAGCTCGCGCTGCTTAGGAGGGGGGTTTCCTCTGAGGTTGGTGAAGCTGTGACGGACTCGGATTCGACGTCGTGGGGTATTATGGGGGGATGAGTTTCCGGAGCCATTTCCTCCGATCCTTCCCCGGGCGCGGGCTAGACGTCAAACTTAAGAGAATTCTCTGGGTTTAAATATATAATATATTCCACCACAGGAATTGAGAAGAAGGGACAAGGGACCAAAAGAATAAGCCCGAAATGGATTCCTTCAAACCATGTAAGAAGCTCGCATGCCAGGCTTTTCCCCCTCCACGCACGTTCTTCCCCGAGCAAACCGAGTCGGAGCTGAGTCCAAACAACTCGAGATCGCCGTCGATACGCCCCGAAAACGGTAAGACTCGAGCCTCGCAATCGGCAGGGACGAAGAGCTTAATCAAATCACGTCATTCACAAGGGTTGCAGACCAAATAAATGTCAGGGATTGGATTGAAATAATACTCGAGGATTTTTGCGAACGAGAAAGGGATGAAGAAGCGAACGCTCAATGGATAAAGGGAGAGAGAGGAATTGGACAAGCAGCTTTCTTTGTCTGTAGACGTGTAGACGGTCCAGTGTGCAACTCCGCCAAGAACGGCAGCTCGGAACAATGTTACGACGTCAAGCTCACTTTGGGTTTGGATCCTTGACTTCTTGATTGGTAATCCAGTTCCTGATTTCGATGTGGGAGAAAGTAGTGGGAAACTGCTTCCGCGTGCTTCCGCGACGTCCGAACCGGAAAAAGGATCCTGTCAAAACATCAAATCAGATCGATCCATTCCCTCGGTGCAATTGTGTGTGCATGTCCCCCCGCAATCACTCGCCGTTGCCGTTGTCCTCGGCTCCACTTCCTTCTTCGGTGAACTCCACGGTTTGCTCCAGCGAGCGACTCGGAGGCAGGGGCACTTGACGAGTAGATACAACGCTCGTAACGACAAAGATTCAAACATTTCCAAGTAAACAAAGTCGACGCTGAGGCAGACGCACGTTGTCCTCTTACACTAAACAGTTATCTTTACAATCCCCCATCACCCGCCCACTCACGTCTCAACTGTCTCAACTCGAGCAGCCCCCCAACATCATTATCCCACCCCTCCGACTTGACCTCAAAAGGACAAGAGGATTCTCTCCAACTCAACGTAAATCAACACCAATAAGCCAAGAGCTCCAGAATAAAAGGTCCACGAGATTCAATGTTCTTTTGATAACTCGGTACACAGACATCAGAGAAATGAAGCAGAAAAGAAGGGGAAGAAAAACATGTAAAGAAAAGTAAACGCACACGGGAACAAGTCATCAAGGCCGTATCCATATCCATCAGAAGTGTAAGAAGAAGAATAAAATAAAAGGTGAAAAAAAGAGACTTGTCCCAAGCAAAGTCCGTGCCACACAGGGTAAAATCGGGAAAACGTCTAGCAAAGTAAACATGCGTACAAACCACAGAAGATAAGAAGAGAAAAACAAGAGAGAAAGTAAGGAAGGAAGAAGGGGGAAGAAGAAAAAGAACAAAACAGAACAAAACAGAACAAAAGACGTGAAAAGCGCTGCCGCCCAACCGAAATTGCCGCCACGCACCCCGACATCCCCTGGTTTTCGATCCCCTTCTATAGATGCCATGGCCCTGTCCCTGGACTCCCAGCCTTGTATATCTTTATGACACCAAAAGCATTGCCTCTCCATGACCGTTCCCAAAAGAAATGTGTTGTACAAGATTCGCCCCTCACCCTCATCATTACAAAAGCCCGCCAAACCAGCTCGATTGAGCCAAGTCCACTTGGAAGCATGGCGGAACACCCCTTATAGTCTTTCCCGTGCCGCGTCCAGTTCGTCTCTTCGCACTAGGATCCTACAGCCACCATGACTTCATGGATACTGCCCCAACATCACCAGTGCTGGCTGGTTGGGCTGTATTGATTCACTGCTTTCACGGCGTTCTTCGCCCGAAAATGCACGGGGCATGAAAGTCGTGCACCCACAGTCATCTACCCCGAGAAAATAGACGCACTAGCTCTCTGACAAGGGCCGGTAAAGATACGCCTGCTCCCAGCAACCTTCACACGAGTCAGCTTGGATAGCTCCGAGGAGTGGACATCTTCAGTGGGGGTGGGACGATTTAGCTTACCGCAATGGCAACAGCAATCAAACAATCCCGGGCGCCTTCACAAAAATAAGAGGCATGAACGCAGCATTCGCACAGGTCGGACAATCCCAATCCACTCATAGCACCTCATAACCAGGCCATGTTGAGAAAGCTGGCCATCCCTGGCGATCAAGATGGGACAGCCACGCTTGTTGGCGACTCGATGCTTGGATAAATATGCTCCTCCTCTGGAATTGTGTGACAGTCCATCGTCATGTTTAGGTAGAATCTACCGGGAGGAGATCTCATCCGTCCATTCTGGGAAAGGGTCGCCTCCTCGGAGACTGAAATGTCAGTTGGAGAACAGCGAGAGTGGGCGGGAGTGGCTTTTGGGCGGGGGTTTACAAACCAGGGAATCCATATGCTCCTGCTGCTGTTGCTGCTGCTGTCCATGCTGCTGGTGCCGGTTGAGAAGGGCCGAGTTGTCCGGATACACACTACTCATAGGCATGTTTTCGAGCGAGTGATACACGGCGTTTCCAGAAGCCCTCGGGATTCCTCGGGGAGATGTGTAAGAGAGCGGGGACTGGTAATCCAGAGCGTCAATAGAAATCGCCGCCGGTGTGGACGAAATAGAAGTAGTAGGCACCGGCGTGTCCAGGCTGATAGGGCTGAGCAACTCAACTGGACCGTCGGCGCCGTGGTTCGCCGGCATCGGGGAGGGGGACAAAAACCCGGACTCGTCGACCCAGTCAACGCTCGACGATCGAGCGGTTGAGCGGTTGCTGCGAGTAAGGTCTGATCCGGTCGAGTAGCTGCTGGAAGCCGAAGATGGGATTCCGGACCCATCGTGAGCCGCGACGAGATTGATATGGTTATTATGATTGTCCGAGGGCCTTAGGAAACCAAGATGCAGGCTAGGCCGCCGAGGCGCTTGGTTACCGTGGTAGCCGCCAAGATTCATCAAGTTCTCCTGTGGGCTAAGAATTTGTTGGTGTTGGACGACAGGCAACTGGTGAGACAAAGGGGCCGAAAAAACATAGTTATTATTACCAAAGCATTGTCCGGGTCCTTGGGACAGCGGTCGGCCGTACAAGTCAGCGCGGCTACTGCTGCTGGCGGGGGAAATAGGGGTAGACGGTTCGATGCTGCCAGGAGGGGTGGTCGTGCTGGTTCCGAAGGCGGCGGAGTTGCGACGGGGGGTTCCAATCGGAGCCGAGGAGCTATCATACAGGCCAGGACTTGAGTTTCCGAATCTCTGGGAACCATGACCAGGCATAGAAGGGAACGGCGAGTGCCTCGATACAGATATTATCCCGGCGCCGGAATCAGAAGTGGAATGCGGGGGACGGCGGCTAGCAGAGAATAGGCTTCCACGCCTCATGCTCATCTGCCTGTCCTGCTCACTTCAGACTTGTCAATCGGTAAGCTCTCACAGAACCACACACATGGACAGGGATCTCGCTGGGAGAAGCGAGTTATGGATATTATTTTGCCTTTCTACTTACTGTTTCTGCTCATGGCGATCCAAGAGATCCTTGCGATGGAATTTCTTGCCACAGCCGGGCATCTTACATTCATGGCTCGGGGTCTTGTGACTCAGCTGGTGACGCCTATCGAGGGGTATTAGCACCGGGAACATTCTCTCCGTCTCTCTCGCGCTCCCTCGAACGGTGATACTTCTTGGCATACGTACTTGAGGTGTTCGTTCCTGGAAAAGGTCTACGGAAGATAGTGCAAGTTAGCGAATCAGTACTTTCTCTTCAAGGGTAGTAGAAGCTTCTAGCCCAGCCAGCAGTTCATAGAAGAAAGCCAAACTGCCAAGACGCCCCATTTTGACTAACTCTTGGTGGAACGCAATCGTTGCATATGTGAACAGGAAGACCCTTTAACGCCTTGCTGACGCGATGGGTAACCGGCGTATACTTTATCGGCATCTGAGGATTTCCGCCAACGTTGTTTGCGAAGGGTTTCGGACTGGAACCCGCGGCATTGGCGGTGGAGGACGAGGACGAGGAATGGACGGAAAGCTGTGGCGGCGGAGGCGGTAGGGAGGAAGACGACGACGCGCCGTGGTAACCATAGGAGTAGCCGTGCTGGTCCATTGGGTCTGGCGTGTTGCTCCCTCGATAGCCGGGATTACTCGTGGCCTGCTGGTGACTCGACGACACTAACGAAGACGACGACGCGGGCGAAAAGTTCTCCGGGGAGGCGGGGCTAGGGTGTTGCGCCAGCGGAGTCGTCCTCCGGTCGTGAGCGTGAGCGTGAGAAGGATGAGGGTAGCGGTTGTCGAGATAGAGTGGGTGATGCGGTTGCGGGTGGTGATAGTGTTGGTGAGAAGAGGGATGAAGAGAATGTCGAGGATGGCTGGTTGCGGAGTTGCCTGAGGAGGATTGGCTTGACATGTTGGATGTGTGGGGAGGCATGGGGATCCTCGGGTTTGAGGAGGTAGGATCATGGTCCCTTTTATTTACTGGGGGCTCCGACTGGTCATCGTCAATGTTCATGATCGATTTGATACTTGCCATGGCTTGCGGCTCAAAATGACATGATTCGACAGGGGAAAGAGGCTGAGCTGTCGAGGCAGCGTAGGATATGGAACACTAGGCTCTGCTTGTAAGTTTGTACAAGACGGGGCCAGGTCCGGAGAGAGAAGATGCCGAACGTAGAAGTGCTAAGAAGTGGCAACACCTCAGGGGCTCGTTAGGGGTAGAGGTCACCAAAGTTAGCAACGCACACAGCCCCGATGCGAAGAAGGCTTCGTCCAGGAAAGCAGAGAGAGGTCAAGATGTAAGTTGGGAAAGCCGACGTTTAAGGTGGTCGCGAATTGGGTCGGGGATGGGGAGATGCATGTCAGATATGGGGTGGGAAGAAGAAGGAAACTTAGGATTGATAAAGAAGGAAGGGCGTGAGAAGAAAAAAATCAAGAAGGGGGGAGGGTGTGCGTGTGTTTTGTGTGGGTGCGTGTGGGTGGTAGGAGTGGCATTGAACAAACATGCTTCTCTCTAGACAGGTACCAGACTGATGCTATCGTAGGCTGATGTGCAGGTTATGCCAAGGTACAGATGGACCCCATTCCAAAATGATGGGTGTATACATATATACAATACAACATGAAATGGTACATGGAGAGGGGGGCAGAGAAAAGAAATAAGAAACCACCAAAATTCTATGGCACCCGGGTACTAACGCGGTAGGAAGAACGACAGGGTGGGAAGCAAGGCCGGGATGGAAAAGCTAAGTAGGGATGGGATGTATTGATGTCGCACGGCAACAACCAGCTACGGCAAATGCGACTTAGAAGGGGAGTGACAAAAGAGGAGGAAGAAGTACTATGGCCATTTCGGGCTACCTTTTTTATTAGCCTTCCAGGCAGGTGGGAAAAGGGGGGGTGTGGGTGTACTAAGTGCGATGGTTGAAAAGGAGGACATGGAAGTTAGTGCGAGGAAGGGCCTTGGGGTGCTCGACTCTCTACAAGTAGACAAGCAGAAAACCGTATGCAAGTTAGCCCGGCTGGGGCATGGGATGAAACGGCCCTCATATTCCGTGCTTTGTTGGGTACACTGGGGGCCGTTGGCAGAAGGGCAATGATGGGAAAGAAACACCGAGGATCGGGTCCTGTTGGCAGGGTGGATCCAAGGCATCCTACAGGCTCATACAAGCGCCGCTAACAAATAGCTTGTGCGAGGTGAGACGGAGCCCTGAATCCTGAATACCCATAAAAGGTTCCCATAAGAACCGCGCGGACGGAACGCAACGCATCCGCGCTGCGCACGGGAACTAACAAGGGAAGACCATCCATAGATAGAAAAAGATAGGCAATGGGTGGTGGGTCCATTCAGGTGCTCTAGAGTCGCTGAATGGCCGAAAGAGAAGCGAGGCTTTTTACGCTTGTGTACAAAGTGTAAAGTGCATCGAGTCCACACTTTGCAAGCAGCTTCGCACACTCTAACCACGACAGCCGAGCGTGTACTTCGTACCATGCCAAACTTGGAGCATGTACGGAATAGAGTAGTGGAGTGGAGCAGGGGAGCGGAGCGACAAGGGGCGGGGCTGTGAGCAGGGGTGTCGTGAGGGGCAAGGGACCGAGGGCAGAGGAGGGGTGGGGTGAAGCGAGGGAAGTGAGCCCCAGTCTCGTCAAGAACTGTATCCTGGAGCAAATCTTGACCCTGAGGAAAACAAACAGCACTGCTCGTAAACCCGGCCTCTGAAAGCCAATTCTCTCACACCCACACAACCTATTCTAGTACGAACTCGCGCACTTGATAGATTGGACGGCAAAGGATATAAGGGTAGGTGTCACACAAACCGGACAAGCCACTCGAGGCAAACTGGCAGACGCGTGCAAAATGTACTGGAAAGGTTGTTGGGCAAGTGCCTATGAAAGCATAGTAGGTCTCGGGGCCGGCATTCGTCAGATTTTACGAACCAAAGGCCAACATGAAAAAGAGAAGAGAAAAAAGAAGAATAAAATCGAGAGTTAATAATAAAAAAAAAAAAAAAAAAAGACCCGTTTAGAGCACCACCAAAGGAAAAGGCGGGCGTTGTGCTCAGTCATAGCAGGGGCCAGAAACGAATCAATAACCGACCCGGCACTGCCAAGCCTGGTGCCTTGCTGAGTATTCACGCGAGAACAAAGGACGAAAATGGTGCGAGGGTAATATCAAGTATATTGGATCTCGGTAGTGGGCAAAAGGCGGAGGGTGTGTGCGAGGTGCTGGAATTGGGAGGGAACAGCGGAAAGAATGGGACGATAGGTGGGCGGTAGTGAGGGATCTGAAGTCTCACCCAGGGCACTAATGCGCCTCTGCAGCACAGCAGCAATATCCTCAGGGCTGGATCATTCGTCTATCTTGACTATACCCTAACAGCCAAGGTAGAAGTCATTGTATTCATTATGCCTCTGCATCGACTTCAGCGGGATCAAGAGCAAAAAAGGTAGGAACTCAACCTACCAAACAGATGAGCAGATCCAGGTCACTGCATTAATCAAAGGACTACTAAATCGCTATGCCAACATAAAGCATCAATTACATGGTTCCCACATGGAGGGGCTAGCTGCTAGAGGAGGAGACGAATGAGTTCACCGCTGCGCTCGAGGAGGAGAAAAAAAAAGGAAAAAAAAAAAAGGACCAGGCGGAAACAGCAAGAACCAATGCGAGCGGGGAAACAAACGGCACGGTAGAGGTCTGGCGGGCATAGGCAGGGGGAAAGGATACAAGGTATGTAGCAAGGGTGGGCGAAGCGGCAGGGGAGTGATCAGATTTGATTCCATAATTAGAAGCCACGTCTCCGGCTGTTGGGTCCAAGGTTGCATTGTACGGAAGATATTCCACATCTGCGCTGCAGAGGAACACATATTTGGGCCAGGTACTGCCGAGCAAAGGGAGATGGTACGGGCACATTGGCCCGCTCTGCTGCAGACACGCTTGTACCGCTCGTACCGCTTGGCAGTCATGGGTCTGCATGCCCAACATATTGGAGTGAATGGCCGTGTTGGCGACAAACAAGTCAAGTAGACGAATTTGACGCGCCAGCCGGTGTCGCAAATTGGTGCCGAAAGGCCCCCACTGAGGGGCGACGAGAAGATCTCGGAGCGGGAGAGGAAGAGAGAGGGAGAACGACGGCGGTATTCTACCAATCTCGATGAGCGATTTGAAAAGGGTGGCGGGCTGGCGAGCAAACTATCATCCAGCAACGGCATTGGCCGACTCAGCAAATGGATGCCCTTGAACAGTCTGTCAGCTTGATCAATTAATAAAGGGTCGTTAATTCCAGGGTAGTGATAACGTTGAAGCCAAAAACTCTAATGGGTCCCAAACTTACTGAACCCATGATGAAGATCACCAACGATGGAACGCTGATCCCCTGAATATTGGGCATGGGCAGGGTGCCTCCTGACTCAGGTCGCGAAGAAATGGAGTCGGGCAACCATTTCGAGCACCACGCAGAAGACGCAGATGAACCCAGATGTCCGTGGCACCCTGGCCCTCCAGATCATCCGGCGTAAAAGGAAGAGGGTAATAATTCGAGGTATTAATGCTCGGCACAGGGGGTTGAATGGAGATATCCAGATCTGGTGAGAATCCTGGGGAAAAAGGGATCCTTGGTTGTGGTGTGCAGTAGGACCAAGGCTGTCAGAGGGCACAGCACGCCTGCAGGGCTGGAGACTGGTTGTACTTTGGGTTGAGGTTATGCGTGATGTATTCCCGGGCCGATAGACCTGCGGGAGGTACCTGAAGGAATCGGTCAGGGTTTAGTAATACCATTGTTCGCACGGAAGGTACAATGAATGCATCAATTGGGAATACCCGATTTTTACTGGAAGCGGCGCACTCCGTCGGTCGTCACTTGCCTCCCCTGATCTAAATAAAAGGGCTCCTTACTTGCAGGTTGTATCACAGAGGAAAGAGACCTCACCGGTGGCATGGACCACGACTATGAGGAAAGGTCCAGGCCAAGGTTGGGAGCGGGCCCGCCTGCCAAGCTGAGGTTGGGGTTCTGTTCTGGGAAGGTGTGGGCAAGGCATGAGTATCCCACGTGAAGAAACATGTGGCTAGACTGAAGAAGAAAGCACAGTTCAATACACTCGCTTGTACTTCGTAAACCATGTTCTTCTCCAATGTCACTTTTTCCCTTTCTTGACAAGCGCACCTTCGGCTCTCGCCAATCTCCCAGCCTCGCGGGTGTTCTCGACTCCGCGGGCGAAAGTGGGTCGCACTATTAAAAGGTTGGTAAAAGAGGTTCGCCTTATGAAGTTCCTGTCTTGAATAGAGTAGGCGAGCCAGCTGAGCCTGGTTTATAATTTCTCGGTAATCCAGTCCAGACGCGTCTGGACCAGAAAGAGGAAATAATTAATTTTCTAGAAAACAATTTGAAAAATCGGAGCGAGGTACACGTCACTGTCTGTTATGTCGGTGCAAGACTCAGGTCTCGGAGGTACGTACTAGTTTCTGTGGATTTTTCTTTCCCCTCTTATGCTCCTGCCCTCTATTGTATACTTTGCTTCCCTTTTTCCCTTTTTCAACCGGAGTCAATCAGAAGTACGGTATCGTCTTTCAAGTGGTGCACTTTCCCAATCCTCGATCGATCGACCTGATTCGACATGGTTAGGGGTCCCTCCCTCCCTGCTAGCGAAAAGGGCTAGTACATGCAGTCATGTACCTACTTCCATAGTAGTACCACGCTACCCCAACGATAAATCTAAAAATAGCTGTGCCACTCGGTACCCCTAGTCGAAATTAAGCGCCGGCGCCTGCAGGGTTTGTGCATCTGACAGTCGATAAGCCATCCAAATTGGGAAAACATCCAAAGGGTGCAAGGAACGACAAACGTTTCCCCCCCTCCCTCCAAGTTTTGTTTATCGGTTCCAGGGCTTTGGAAATCCCAATCTAACCATTGAGCCAAAAACGGTTCTTGGTGCATCCAGCTTTTTTGCATTGCAGGACAATGAGGAGCGCCTGGGCTTACATAACCCAGAACATTGTTCCCTTATTGGTCCCGAGAGTACGAATGAACCGAATGCGAATCAATTGAAGAAAGCATTGTTCTGCAGGGCATTCCCACCAACCTTCCCACCAACTTTTCTATGATGCTGATGCGAATGCGACGCTGGCGTCCCCGAGGGTCCTTTGTATCGGGCTCACGAGAAGGAGACCATGGTCTTCAAGAGACTGCCGATAGTCTTTTGACATGCTCATGCCCGCAACCTATACACAGTGGCGCTCCAATAGCGCAGTCTCCAGCGCCAAGTCGGGCGCTCTCACTCCCTCCTCCACTAATAATAATCCCTTAATATCAAGAACCAAGAAAGAACAAAAGGAGCACCCGACCACTCAAGGCGTGCACAACCAAGTTAAGCGCCGGGCCCAAAAATTAGCGTAAAAAATGATCCGAAATCTGAATTAGATGAGATTTATTTTTAACCACTTCTGATCCTGAATAGCGGGAGGTGGCCCCACATACGACGACGAAGAGGACTGAGCTGGAGATCATGATGGGTCAATCAAGCGGACACACACACACACACCACACTCTAGCACAGACACAGACAGACACGGACACACAACTTCTCGCTCGCTTGGGAACTGTACGTCGGTATGTATGCGCAGCGGGCGGGCAGATCTCCCATCCCATCCCATCCCATCCCATTTCTCCATTTCTCCATTTCCTTTTTTGGCTCTTTTGTAAATTTTCTATATTGTCCAAATTGTTCATTTTCTTCACACACCCCCTCCCTTTCTCCCTTTCTCTCTCTCTCGTCTTTTTTTTCTCACCTTCTCTCGTTTGCCCCTCTGATGCCACCGCCCTGGGTCGAAGGAGCTTTGTGCCACCTTACTGCGTCGAGGGAGACATCTGTTTTCTGCGAGGATCCGGTGGCTCCATGATGTCATTTTTTGGCGCGCTGGGTTTTTTTCTCCTTGCATCGTACAAAGTGTTCCTACCAGGATTTTGGCAAGGCTGGGGTGATGCTGGAAACACAAGTTGCTACGCAAACATGTCTCCAGTCACTTGGTGGATGGGAAGGAAGTTTGCTCTTGGGTAATCTTGAGGGCGCGGGTAGCAGCAGGTCGGCAATTGCCACACCGGTTTCATAGGGCTGGGCCTCTGTGTTGGAGGCCAGGCTACACAATCCGGAGGTAAAATACCGAGGTACGTGCTGGACAGTTGGTCGTCCCTCGCGCGGCCCGGATTTGGATTCTTTTACCTCCGGGCTGGTCGAGTCTTGTGACACAAAGTGGCCTGGAAATGAACCGGAGGTAATAACAAATCCATTGTCTTTACCTCAGTAGACTCTCCTGGTTTATTATTCTCAACTCCGAGATTACTTTGTATATTGATTGTACACCAACGTTGAACTGAGTTCTAGCCTGAACTTCGTCATTGAACTTCGTCATTGAACTTCGTTATTGAACTTCTCAACTACTACCCCCAAACCCAAAGTCCAGAGTCCGCCCGTTCCAGCCCGTGGCGCCACCGGGGTGTGCTGTCAAGGATTAATGTTTCTGTCCGTGCTGTCTGTCCTCTTTGTTTCAATTCATCCAAACTCTTGGATGCAGCTAAATCCTCCAAAGCGTATTTTTTGTATTTAAAAATAGACCACGCCGACCCACGCTACGAGCAAAGGGGAAAAGTGAGTGAGAAAAGGGCGAACGCGCGTCTAGAGGAAGCCGGAGGTTGCATCGAATTCCGTGCTGCTTTCGCCAATCCCTGTCCTGGTCCAAGTCTCCCAGATTCCCAGAACAGGGGTCCCCCCATCTTCCCCTGTTCCCCTCTCTCTTTTCCAATGTTCCTTCTCTTTCCCATCGTTCCCACACTGTCTTATCTCACCTCTAATATTTTCTTCACACCCACACACCTGACCTGACAGGGCAATCCAAGAAGTACAATTTACAGGCTATCCTCGCCTAGAGCAGTCCCACGGCACATCGCCGTCGATCATGCCAGACGGCAGCATCGCTGATCGTCGTATATTAATTTCCCCGACGCTCGCTTCCGTATTAACGAGCCTTTGATATTAGGCGGCTGTTACCATATCCCATGCTAAATTGAAGGTCCCATCAATGATCGAAGCTACTAGTCCATTGATCAACGCTGTTTGCTGGTTCGCACTCGCAAAAAAGACCAACCCTGTCCTGGCTGCTTGCGGGAGTGGACACTGCCGGTCTCTGATTCGCTGTTTGAAGATGGAGGCGTTTCTTGCCGCCGGGCGTTTAGCTCTATTTCCCAAATAGTCCAAGCTCATTACGCCATCACGTTCTTGTGTCTGAAGTATCATGTGTGTGTAGGATCGTGGCAGCAAGGCCAGCATTCAATGGGGCCCTCGTTCATTCAGAAGTTCCCCAGGGCTGCAGTGAGGGTGAATGTATTCTTGACATTTACGAGGTGATTTTTTCTCCCCCCCTCCCCCCCCCCTCGCCGGTACCTTTCCTCCAGTCAAGGCTGCCCAGTCCAGAAACAACACGGAAGTATCAAGTTCTACGTACTGTTCTGACGGCGCTGGCTGACCTACATAACCTCTTCTAAGCCTGGTCCCTGCTCGCTCTCCAGGCTGGCCTCGACCTCCACGGGACGTTCCGCACTTGGAGACCCGTTGGCGCGGCCGGCATGACTTGGCCTGGGGCCAACTAGGCCACCCGCACAAAGAATTGACAACGAAGATTTCATGTGAATAAACTTGATGTAAGAAGTACGCCGCGTTTCAGAGATCGGTATATGGCCTGGCCCCAGGAACCCTAAGACCCATGGATGGCGATGGCTTTCCAACAAACACCTGGCTCTAGCCGACAAGAAAAAAACTGGGCAACTTCAAAATGCACAATGGGAATCAGACTGCGAAGTATATTGTGACATTGAATGAGACAGTTGCCCCCATCCACTTCGTACCTTTACACTACAGAGTGGACCAGGCTACTGCAAATATTTGTTGCAGTTGCAGCGACGCTACGGTGCGCCAAGACGAGCCATCAATCGTCAATTCACTGACCGATAAACCATCAATGCGAGGCCTAGTGCAATGGAGGCATCCGCGGAACCGTAAGCTTGCTGCCGGCTGGTTGGTCTCTCTGGTTATCAAAACGGATCCATGGTGGAATATCTGCGCGATATTAGTTTCAATCTCCTTGTTCGTCTTGCATTTTGCTTTGTATGTGCCAGCTTAGTGCTGCAACGCTGGCAATTCCTTACTATGGTCCGGCATGTTTAGCGACTTCTTTGGGGGCCAGTCCCCTAAGCGAACCCACTGTAACTGCAACGTTGAACCCCATATTCAGCGGTTCTTCGAGGCATCCCCGAAGTTAGCCCACTGAAACCCACTATTTCTGGACCACCAACATCATGAAAATGCACGGCCCCCAGAACCGGTGAAGACTGCATACTCTCCTCTCCCCCGAAACCCCCCTCGGCAGTTACACTAGGATCATTGAAAACCTTTCTTCATAGGACTCCGATTGATGAATGATGATTTGATGATTTCCTAGGACTTTTAGCCGTTTCATCTTCCTAGAAAAGGCCCCCAATCTTCTGAAATATCCCCCAAAAAAGGCCCATCTGCAAACCCCATACGAGAGGCCGCAACATCGTAACTGTACGAAGTATGTATGTATGCGCAGGGAATGGCATTCCCTCGGCGGCACTTTTCCAACGATAAACCTCGAGAACTCTTTTCTTCCCTTTGCTTCCTGGTTTCAAGTTATAGGCAGTGCAGTTGAAACGAAAAAGTTCGCCAATAGGGCTTTTTCCCAGAGCCTAAACCAACATCTCACTGGTCCGAGGGCGGGGCTGTGCCAAGGAGATGGCATCAAACAGCCTGATGGCAGAGGTCGACTCGGCCAAAAGAAAGGATGTCATGATATTCTCCTCTCGCCCTAAACCAGATCGAGTGGGAAATGTGTTCCTCTCACGTCAGGATCCTCGCACTACATCATGTACGCGACGTCGTATAAGTCCCCAATCTGCAGGGCAACCAAGTGTTGGGACAAGAACGTGGTGCATCTCGAATACCCTCTTTTCCAGAAGCTGTGGCGGTGCAAAACCACACTTTCAAAATCTGCCCTTGCAGAGCGAGCGCAGCCTCCGTTTCAGGCACTCTCTTGTCCCTCGCCCACCAACACACTGAGAAAAGAAACACCGAGCCACTGACAGTGTCCGCAGAGGCTGCGCCACAGCGTTCTTCCCGGGTACCTGAAGCAATGGCACCAGCCTGGCAGATCAATGACACCCCTCCAAACCGAAGGCTCGGGTGGCGCAGCCCACTCCACTGCCCCGGACCTGCTCCCTTCCGGCCGGCAGTCTCTTTGCCCCCGCCCCCCTCCCCGGGTCCCCGCCACTCCTCCCGCGCCTATCTCGACCACTAACGGGACTCTGTCTGCGGAAAGGCGCAGATACGAAGATGCAGACGCCGGACACAGCCCTCTTTGTTTTTTGCCCATACAAGCGAGCTTTGTGTGACAGATTCAACCAATACACGTCCGCTCCCAGGGGGGAGAAGAGGCAGAAGGAAGGGAAGAAAGAACGGACATGGGACTAAGCGCCCGAGTGTGTCTAATTCCGGGAACGCCGGACACCCTTTTCCTTCTCTCTTCTTTTCTCTCCATTTGTCCTTGATACGAGCTGGCATGGCCTCCCTCCGCGCTTAACATGCAATGTAATGGCGATCTCCCGCATAGACAAGGTCTACGGAAGCCAAGCGGAGCGGGGAGGCGGAGGAGGGAATCATCGGATGACCCCATGGGTGTAGTTGGAGATGATCCTGTCTTCCCCCTTTCACTGCCCTCGTGTTTGTACTTTTTTTCTTTTGCTGCACGTCATCTCGTTTAAACACTTAATCCTACTCCGTAAACGCAGGCCTTGTTTCAGATTTTCTCTTCGTCCCTTTTTTCGAGTCCTTCTCCCATCGAGCCTTGCTGCTCCCCCCGCGCCAAAGTTTGAAGCGAAATTTAGCTCGGATCGTGAGCCTTCCGGCTCCCAAGCCACACTTTCTCACATCAGGCCTAAAAAAGGTCCATTATACCCTCATAGTATCCAGTATTAAAAATTGAGCTGAGGATGAGGCTAGTAAAGGTTGTCCTCACTCACTATATTCAGCTCCATTTTTCCCCCTTTCGCCCTGTCTGCGGTAACACGGCATGGATCCTCCACCACGCCTCGCGGGAAGGACGGGATCCTCCCATCTTCTCCACCTTCTCGTCCGCCTACTTTCTTATCCCCTCCTCTAGCTCCAGTAAACGCCGGACGGTGTAGTCTCGGCGTTTGCAAATAGAAACAGAAATTATAAGCCTCTTCTAGAATAGACACAACGTTTTGTTTTTCCTAAGGAAACTTGCTTTGATCTTTCTGTCTAATGGGGAACTGTAAGGCTGACGTCCGGAGTCTGTCGGTTCCGCTTCGGAGGACAAACCTTCCGGGCTAGCGACGGGAAGCTCCGGCTCCAGCCCGGCATCTCCGAGATGGATGGACTTTGCATCACAGGAGCGAAGAAACACCCTCTCCTAAACAAAATTGCTCTTATTTCATTGGACTAAAGTCGCTGTTGCCTGTATTATATTTTTTTTTTTGGTATTATTGTTTTTTTTATTTTTGGTCCTGGCTGCCTCCTACAGAGAGGCTCGTCAGTGGATCCTCATGAACTATCATGAGGACTGGACTCTTCCAATGTAGCTCTACAGAATTGCTTCTATTTTAATTATCATGCTACTGCTTCCCCGACACATATCCTTGTTTGACAGAACCGCCGGGCCCCCACTCGAAACATGGGAAAGCATCAGAGATAGATAATCAAACCAAGGATGACTTCATATGGACATAAAAACCAGATATTTGGAATAGTCGCGATAGCCGTCGGAGAAGGAGGGGTTCAAAGACGTCAAACTATGACATGCAGGACGAGGCCAAGGATAAACCACTTCTTCAGCCCCCCCATATAGGGCGTGTTGTCTCGATCTTTGCCCCCAGCTAGCCGATGTCCAGGTCCAATCGGCGAGAGCGAAACATCCCAACTGTCAATTTCCCAAAGATATAATCTCTCCCATTCTTGCTGTTGGACGAGGACGAGTGAATCCTCAAACCAGCCCCATTGTTCATGCAGATGATGTAGTATCGCTTTCATTGATGTCTTCATCCTTTGGCCCCCAGCACATGTATAGATGAAATAGTCCACAGCGGTTAACCACATACCTCTTCAGCTCCGGATTAAGAGGCTAAATCCGTAGTCAAGGGAGAGGAGGGGATCGTGTGAACCGAGCTGGAAGGACAGATCATCTGTATCTACCTTATGCGCAACGGCCCCCTCGTCTTCACGTTTCCACCCCCCTATAGCATCTCTCTGTGTGACCCCTAGATCCCCAGGGTTCAGCTCCGAGGGTAGGATCATCGTCAAGATCTATCTGATCTCCAATCCTTCGTACACCCCTCCAACCCCCACCAACGCGGATCCACCCACCTCGAGAGACCTCGCAGACCAGGCTCGGGCCTGTCCATGATGCTACAGCTGCACATACTCCGTCATGCAAAACTTCTTCATCTCACGATACACCTCTGATCTACCCTCATCCACCCATCCTCCGCCCCCATATGCCATCCTCACACGTCCCCTGAGACCAACCCTGCAAAGCACTTTCTCAGACCATCCCGCGTTCAAAGCACCCTTCTCATTCTCCAGGGCGCTCGGCCCCAGCCGAGTTCCAAAAGGCGAACCACGAACCAGCCAAACAACACTCTTCATCCTGCCAACAGAAACATGCAACATTTCCACCTCCCACCTGAGCGCTTAGCATGGCCCCCTCACAACCCCCCAGACGAGCCAAGATATCCTCTGATCCTCGAACTAGGCTCGTGCCGGGCCTCCCTCCCTCTTCCGTTCCCTTTTGCTCCTCCCTCTTCTCTTCCTCACCAACTCCTCACCAAACCGGGCTCTGGAAACCATCACACATCTCCTCACATTACCTCCCAACTTCCAAAACCTACCTCTCCTTTACTTTCTCAAATCCCATGCCTCACGAATCCAAAGACCCAAGAGGAAAAAAAGAATATCTTTGAAAAAGCAAATCTAAAAAAACCGCATAATCCCTAGCAATTCCTCCCATCATCTCCCATCTTCCCATGCCATTCCACCAAAATCCCACCCAAGAAACGGAACGTTCAAAAAAGAACAAACGAGTCCCATCCTTTTTTTCTCTCCATTCTTCTTTTCTCCTCCTACAATAGTACCGTCTTTCTGTTCTGATACCCAATCCGTCTTTTTTCTCGATTTCAGGCGCCCCTTTTGATGTTTCATGCGAGAGAAGGAAAAGAAGAAAGAGAAAATAATAATAATAAAAGTAGAAAAATGTGCCTTTCGTCCTCTTTAAAGAAAGCTTTTGCCAATATCCCCTTTTTCAAAGTGTAGAAGAGACATGAAATTATAATTACACAGGCGGAAAAGGACAAAAAAGAAAATATAGGAAGCAAAGAAGAAGAGGGGGACGGAGGGTAGAAAAGAAGGCAGAGCAATGTCAAACATGAGAAGAAGAAAAATTACCGAGTCCCAAAGTGTCCGCAAGCAATGAGAAAAACGTAAAAATAGCCAGTCTAAATCTTCGACGACACAGGCCTCTGCACCTGTACCTTGTCAGAACCGCTCTCCTCAGAGTCGTCATCGCTGACAGGTCGACTATCCATGTCCCGAGTGCGGGACCTCGTCATCTACGTTCAAGTTAGTAAACCCCAATCTCAAGAATCATGTAATCATAGACCAGGTGTCAGAGGGACATACCCATGACCGTACACCACCGATAAGCCCCACGGCATACCCGGCCACAAAGTCGTTCATACTGCCCTGTCCGCCGGGAAGACCAGGCGACCTCAGCGCCGATACGGGAGACAGCGTGTCGCCGTTGGATACGTAGGCGTGGCGGGCGGGGCTCTGAGGTCGGCTCGCGGGCCAGAACTGACGGAGCTCGCGGCTGAGCTCCTGGCCGGTGGTGGACCAGTTGGTACGGATGTTATCGCGCAGGTCCTGGACGTGGCGCTTGAGATCCATTTCGTTCTTCTTGAGCCAGCTGACGTTTAGTTCCTGGCGGGAGGCGCCGCGCCTGAACTGCCGGGCGAGGTATTTTTCGTAGTCGCGGACGATTCTGTAGAATTGAGTTCTGTTAGCTGACGGCGGTAGAAAAAAGGGCGAGGAAAGGGGTGTGAAGAGTAGGAAGGAGTAGAGAAAGAGAGGTGTGTGTGAGTGCGTGTGAGCGGGTGAGAGATTGGAGGGCAAGTGCTCACCTCGTAATGATACCAGTGGTGCTCACACCCTCGGTACGCTGCGTAGCAAGGAACTTTCCAGCCTCCTTGATCGGTTGGTAAATATCGTCGCCCTCGTCGGCGACGTAGGGGATATCATCGTGAGCAACGTAGTCAATCTTGTGCTCGTCGAGAAATTCGGGTGTGACGATCCAGGGGCAGTTCTCGACAACCTCGTCGACCCACTTGCAGTGGCGTACCGTCTCGGCGCGTTCGGCGCCAGACAGGACCGTCAGACCCTTGCGCTTGTGCGTGTCTTCGTCGCCGGTGACGCCAACAATTAGGTAAACGTCGGGGAAGGCCTTCTTGGCCTGTTCGAGCTGTCGCATGTGCCTGCAGAGGAGGTGCCAATGGGGTTAGCAAGAGAAACCAATGAACGCGTCGAAAATAGCTCAAGAAGGAGGCGAAGGAAAAGGGGGACCACTCACCCGAGATGGAACAGATCAAAGACACCATCCGCATACACCCTAACCGGCCTTCCAACCGGTGGAGGATTCGTCTTGTATCCCGCGGGATCAGACAAGGTTCCAATAGGGGGCGGGGGCATCGCGCGCTTCTCGGTGCCATTCTCGTTCTCTTTGGTGATCAGCGAGGGCTTCCTACCCCTACGGCCAACCCTCTCAGCAATATCAACACTCGCTTCGGTGGTGTCGCTGGGCTCGCCCGGGTCGGCGGCGGATTGGCTCCTGGCTTCGGCAATAGCGCTGGCGCGGTCCGAGCTGGCCCGCTGCCTCTTGGACGGGTGGGCCGACAGGGACGAGGTGGCGTTGTCGAGCTTCCGGTTCTGGAGCTTGCCGGACTCGGGGGCGGTGGTGTCACCCTCCTCGCCGGAGGCATCGCGCGACGACGGCTGTAGGGCGGGATCCATCATGTCGAAGTTGGGGTCGGTGGTTGAGGGTCGCTTTCGCTTGCCCGAGTGGGTCGATGAGGATGCGGGTGAGGACATTACGATGTTTTTATTGGGAGGAAAAAGGAAAACGAAAACGAAAAGAAAACGGAAGGAAAAAAGAAGAAAGAAGAAAAAAAAAAAAGAAAGAGAAACAAAGAGCGAGGCGACGGAATAGGGGAGTAACCAGGTCTAAGATTGGGCAATGATCCAGAACACGGCTGGAAGCAAACAGCAGTAAGGAGAGAGGTGGTGTGAGACTGGAGATTGGCAAATCGGGCCCTGGCTCGAGATTCTAGCTTCGACTCGCTCTTGCTCTGGGTCTAACTTCTGAGTTTTGGGGTTCTGGGCCCAACTGGCAGCTGGCTGTGGGTTACCTCTTTGCTCAACAATGGGGCAAAGCTACAGGTAAAGCTATTGGCGATTTACCATTCCCTCGTTGGAAACGTGTGGGTCGGTTTCGGGAGGTGGATCAGGCCTAGCGCAGTTGGTCCAGGTTGTGTCGATCTTGGAAACGGCGTGTTCAACAGGATCTGGAACTGCGCAGTGTATCATGGAATGGGGTTGTGTGTTGCCGGAGTGTGTTTTCTATTCTGCTCGCGTGGCTATTTGCTGTGGCAAGGATGGTTATGGACAAAAGATAACTGACAAGGAACGGGTCACCGAGAGAGATCTATTGATGGAACTTGCGTCGAAGGGGGAAGGGTGTGGGGATCTCTGTGGAGATCGATCAACGGGAGGGAGATACTTGGCGCAAAGTATGTGTCTGGAGGAGAATAGACGCGGCGATGGATAAAGAAGAGAGATCCAGAACCAGGTCTGATGATGGAGAGAAGATTGATGGAGAATGAAGAGGGCGGTGGAGATGAACCCGGAGTCGAATTAAGCTCGGCAAGGGAGAACAGCAAGAAACAGTGAGGGAAGTAGTGATCGATGAATGAGACTGATTGTACTAGGTTCCGGTACCCTCAATGGCGTCAGTTTTGCCAGAGCTTCAGGAAGGAGCAATGAAGTATTGTTCAAAGTACTCGGAACATCTACAAGTGACAACGAGGGACTTGGATCGACTTGGACTCACTTAGCCGTCAAGCATGTGCAGTCTTCGAGTCTTTATGGAGGGTATAAAGGGCTGATAAGAAGGAGAGGGCACTGAAGTTGATAGCTCCTCGCTCCTCTATCAAGTACAAGGAGAGATTAAAACGATGCTCGGGATCCACCAGCCCACGCGATCGACTTGGAGCCAGGGACTTCGGAGGGGATCTTGACGAAGCCCAAGAAACCTCCAAGAATACTTGTACAATACCTCAAGATTCAAGAGAATAAAAACAAAAGACAAGTAAAGGGAATTGCAATATGTGTATATCTCAAGAATTCCATCCAAAGCTCCTTCCTTCTCCCATAACTCGGACCTCCTCACAGAATCACAATCTTAAATGAGGGCTCCAAAGAATTTTTTTTTTTTTCCCTTCCTCAATAGGGGCCGACGGTCTAGACTCTCGGCTCGAGGCGTTGCGCGTTTTCTACTTTTTTCTTGGCGAATTTTTTTGTCCCAACACGTCACGTCTGTCACGTAATGAGAGGAGCTGTAACCACCTGGCAACAGGAGACAATTTTGGCAAGCCACATCGTTGGTGGCATAGGTCACATGAGTGGCTGGTGGGAGCAGGGAACAGGGAATTAGAAGGCCGAGTATTATGTAAGACAAGACCTCCTCAATAGGATTAATACTCCTTCAGTCATGTCCGTTCTGCTGGTCAACCCAGACGGATCGAAATCGATAGCCAGAATGATCTGCTCCTCTTTCGGCGTGACGAATCTCTCGTCAAAAACATATTCATACCCGTCAGGTCTTGCCCACATATTCTTAAGTTGCCTTAGCCCCAGTCTGTAGTAATGCCTGTCAATGCTGGGGCGATCAATCCACCCTCGCCGAGCATGTAGGGGGAGGGTCGGGTTATTCACAAGCTGGATACCACGAGGGCGAACGTCAAGTTCGATGGCACCCTCGTTGATACACTTCTCAAAAAAGTGTCAAGAGCTCGCTAAGAAGAGTGGTGCCCTCAAAGATGCAGCTGGCACTTACCTACTCTTCGCATCAACTTTGCTTTTCCCGTTGCTCCCCATTCAGCTTGCCACGCACACGATGGGGAAGATGCTGATGATAGAGAATCGCCAGGCTTGCCCCGGGTTTAGGACTGTGCCGCGCTGGAGAATCCGTGGAAGTAGCAGACAGTGCACACGAAGTCAGTTTGTCCTGTAGTGATCATTGGCGTGGCTTCCTGCGTATTTGACCAAAGGCGTTCCTATGGTGAACTTTGTGGCACGGGGGGCGTTGGCTATCATTATGTGCCCCAGACATGTGATTTGGGGCTCGTCGGTGCGTCCTAACTTCTGGATATGACTTGCTCGGACTCCGTCGTGCTCATGACGGAGGACAATGTGAAGACCGCCGAGGCTTCCAATGTGTATGAGGCTCTTGCCGCATTGTATCCGGCATTCGATGAGCAAATTCCAAACGAGATACTCGAGAAAGGCAAAGCCGTTGTGGCCGTGGCTAGCTTCTCTCTTTTGACCAATTCAGAATGACGGGGTCAGTTCCCCCCAGAAGGTGCGCTCGTTTTCTTCTTTGGTGGTCAGCAATGCAATACACCATGCGACTAACATGATTTGTTTTCATTGGCAATACCTGCAGACGACCATCGGGCGATTGATTATCGTGTATTGTCCCGAGACAAACATCCCTCGGGAGGAAAATTATGGATGAAGTTCTCCATCCGGAGGAAGCCAGGTAAGATGCGGTCACTCCCAGACCAAGTACCCTAACATGCAAACGTACGGCTAGTCTACTTGCAATAAGCAGCCGGGGTTGATATCTCCGACGACCAGAATCAATATTACAATGTTACTCGAGAGCTATAAGAGCAGCGCGGGAAAGGAGATATCTAATCCATTCCCTATGTGACTTGAATGTGACCTACGGGACGCCAAAGAGAAAGCCTAAGTTGGTTCCAGCGTCTTACCCTCGGGAAAGGGACAAGCTCTCACCACCGAATCCATAATTGATCTTATTTATCTTGCGGTTTCTCTTCAGCGTTAAGACCACCGCAGTATTGACCTCCTTTGATTCCATTGTTTCAATGCTGTATATTCTTCGGCGCCTGGCCATGGCGATGCCCTCCCCGCCTCCTGAACCTTGCCCCACTCTGGAACCGTATCCCTCCGCTCCGGAAATCCTGGTGCTCGTTCAAGGACCCTTTGGCTCCCGCTGTCTGAACCCTCCAAGACTGATCTTGGTTCTGCACGATCCGGGGAAGGTAATATTGAGGCCTCCTTACAGCTGGTTCTTCGCGAAGTTTCAGCTTGCTCGACTCCCTTTGCGTGCACAATACGCTTTTTTTCCGTATATGTCGAATGATTGAATGAGTTAAGCCGGCCCAAGTTCGAAGATCCGTAATCTAAATATGGGGATCCTGGAAAATAATCCGATGTCAATGTCTACTGTCAGTTTCTGAAAGAAGAGGTGGTCTCCCAAGGCTAGTGCGACAAGACTGACTTTCTAGGGCTCCGAGCATCTCACGATTCTGTAGACTGAGCGAGGGTGATGGTAGCTTTAGGAAGCTTAAATATACACGCAGAAGAAACTAGAGTTCTTTCGTGAGTCGAATACTGTGATTTCGGGGCAATTGGAGCCACACTGGCCGAGGAAAAAAAAAGAAGGATGCTTTGAAGGAGGGTGTTTCAAGGTGGACTTTGGAAGACACGACGCATTTTCACCGTCGATCATCGCACTCATCATCCTCAAGCTACACGTTACTGTTGCTCACTCACACGCACAAGATATCAAAATAGAAAATATTGCTTGGAAACTCGGATTCTATTATACACTTCCAAACTCCCTCAAGAAGTAGCTAGATAAACCAGCCATCTACAAGGGAGCTGGAACAACATAAAGGAGATATTTGTGATCCGAGTAGAGAGAGTTATCGATGTTTTTCTCTCGAAAAGAGTCTCCCCCCTTTCCTCATACTCTCCCTTCGACTGTATTGCAAGAGGAAAGAAAAGGAAACAAATGACAAAAAGAACAACCGCGAAAAAAGCAAAACCGCCCCCTTTCCCTTGACTCCTCGAGAACTGCAATAACCATTGAATAAAGAAAAAAATCGCTTCTTTTTTTGGGTTCGTCCTTGGTTTCTTCGATATCCACCCCCCTTCCTGACTTTTGCCGTTTTGTATTATAAGAAATGAAGAACAAGAAAAGAAAAGAAAGACGGACCATCTCCTCCCTACGGCCAGCCAGCCACTCTTAAGATGCCCCAAAAAGTTGTGGGCACGAGGTGTTCGAGTAATGCGTGAAAAACATGATGCAGAAAGGGGGCCAAATTGGTGGCGTGAAACAAAAAGGGAAATCATATCTCCGAAGAGGAAAAAAAGAAGCAGAAGAAAAAGCATTCCAAAGGTCGGCAATAATCAAGGCTTTTCTCCTTGCCCAACCGAACCAAAGAAGCAGCACGACCAATAAGAAAAGAGTCCGGGACAAAATCAACCACGGGCGTAAGGGTGGAAACCGCGGCTACCACCCCTTCCACCACCTCGATAATTGGCGCCGGGGCGTCCAGCGTTCTTGGGACCCGTAGGCGCATTAGCAGGAGGGGCGTTAGCAGGATCAATAGGGCCCTGAGCCAAGTGGTGACCACCGCCTCGCTTGTGGAATCCGCCGCGACCGCCTCCGCCCTGGGGGATATTAGGCTGGGGCACATCATCGTACATGCCCTCCCACGACGTAGGGGCACCGCCGCCGCCGCCCATACCGTAACCACCACCGCCTTGGCCGTACTGGCTCTCTCGTCCGCCTCCTCGGCGCTGCTGCTGGCCACCGTACATCTGCTGCTGATCGTAGCCGCCTCCGAAGCCGCCACCACCACCACCACCACCACCACCAGCGGCTCCTCCCTGACGGCCACCGTGGCCGCCCTGGTCCATGCCGCCGGGTCCTCCGGGACCACCAGCGCCGGCAGCCATCATCTGCTGCATTTGCTGCATCATGGCAGGGTTCATGCCCGCCATCATGGGGTTGGGGCCCTGGCCGCCGGCACCACCGGCACCACCACCTCCACGGCCCGCGTTCATCATCTGTTGCATCTGCTGCGCCATCATCATCTGCTGCATCATCGGATTCATATTACTCATGCCACGACTCATAGCCAGCTGCTGCTGCTGCATGACCGAAAAGTACTGCTGCATACGCTGCATATACTGAGCCATCACCTGCGGGCTCATACCAGCCGCATTCATCTGGCTACTCATCGACGCCTGCTGGCCGCCTGCCGGCTGCTCGTCGCCCTTGCGGAACTTGCTGCGGCGCGCAGCTTCCTCCTCCTCGCGGATGTTGCCGCGCGGCTGCGCCTTTTTCACCTCGATGAACTTTCCGTGTATCTCGAGCTTGGTGTTGAGGCAGGCGTCCACGCCGGATTCGTTCTCGAACGTGACGAAGCCGAAACCTCGGGGTCGGCCCGTGTCCTTGTCCATCATGAGCGTGGCGTCGACGACTCGGCCGAATTGGGCGAAGTAGTCGCGGAATTCCTGGTCCGTTGTCTCTTGGCTGACGCCTCCCACAAAGATCTTGCTCGTCTTCTCTTGTTCATCTCGAGGAATCGCACGCTTCGGATCAATCTGGAGAGCGTGTGTTAGAAAACAATGAGAGCGCACACAATCCATGACACCTCAGGGACAAACAAAACTTACAATCTTTCCATCCAGGAAATGCTCCTTAACCATCACGATATTAACCGTCTTTGGGTCCTTGAATGTGAGGAAACCAAAGCCCCGAGATCGTCCCGTATTATTGTCGCGCATAACGGTGCACTCGAGAACCTCGCCGAACTGAGAGAAGTAATCCCGTAGAGATTCTAGACAAGTCATGGTCAGTTCAAATTACATCTCACGGAACATGACCCAGGACAGTATATATCCGAGTCGGTGAGAGAGAAGTCAAAACAAGAGAGAGGGTGGCGCTCACGATCTGTGGTTTCCCAATTGAGACCGCCGATAAACATCTTTCTAGAAACACAATCCGATGTTAGCAAACTACGCTCAGGCCTAAATCTAGCGTAACGATAAACGAGTAAACTGAATAAAAACAAATAAACAAAACGGTAGTCAAGGATCGAGTGGTTGCTCAGAACGACAAATCAGTCAAATGAGAAAGTCAGAGACAATCTGAGGCGGATGCGCGTCGCGAGGACGAATGCGCCGGCTGCACACATCCCTCTTAATGAGGGAATCAGACAGGGAGCACTCATCCGCAGGCCAGCAAACTACCCGCGAAGAGTGATGCATCAAGGCTAATGACAGATCCCGGCTCCCCCACAACAAAGTGCTAAGGTAAGAAAAACGGTCTTCAGAAGGGGGGCATTTTTTCCTATCCACCACCATACCCGGGATTACGAGAGTCCGGGCACAAAGTGCTCCGCTCGTTCGTGGTGAGAGGCTTCACCTCATCGAGATGATCCTCCAACGCTGAGAAAAGATCGATGTTCTCCTCCTCCTCCTCCTCCTCGGGAGAAGACTCAGCCACGTCCACCTTCACCTCGTTGTTCCAGTCCATCTCGGAGACAGCTTCAAAATCGCCCTGACCATGGCCCTGGGCCACGCTATGCACCAAAATCTCTCTCATGGTCGCGGAAGGAAGATAAATCTTAGGTGTTTGATATGCAAAGATTCGCGAAGATAGTAGGTGATGGTCGAGAAATGCCTCGTTGGCAAAAATGATAGAAAATCTTAGGCGAAGGGCGTGTAGAAAAGGGCCAGTGAAAGAGAGGATAAATGTGCCATGTGTGCGCTTGAGGCAGGAAAGTGAGAGAGATGTGATGATGTCGAGGAAGAAGAAGAGAGTTAGGAGAGGGAAGATGAGGGTGTCACGGAATTTATACCCAGCGACGGGCGGCCGAATGATCAGATTCAATAGTGAGCGCCTTCCCTCTTCAAATAGTCGATTCAATAGACCTCGAGATCAATTGAGCTTGGTTTGCAACTTCCAGATATGGAGGAGCTCTGAATAGACTCATTTTCCAGCTCATGAATCATACGGCTAGCCCTCTTCCTTCCGATTCCGATACTGACGGCTTGGGTTCATCACCAGCTCTTCGTTCCTTCCTCTCTCCCAGGCCCGAGGAGGCCAGCGTTATCACCATCTCAGACTTGGAACGTCAACCTCCCTAGGGCCGATGGCCAGAGTGCCATGAGGGCTTCCCATGAGTTGGCAGGAGGACCGCGCCAACACTAAATAGCTCCATGAAGACGACGGAACTAGACATAGCGTTGGGACGCCAGAAAGCAGTTCTCGCGAGTGAGAAGTACAAGGTAGCGTGTTGATCAGGGTTATAGCTGAGTCGTAAAGTATTCGAGTATGTCTTTGCTATCGCTTTCTTCTGCATGTCCTCTTTCTGCTCTTGCTAGGTACTGGCTCGAGAGATAAACTCGTGTGTGCATATCCTGCTACAGCCAACCGAGAGACGGCGATTATTTCTTCTTCCTTCTCGAGGGGGATTTAACTTATTCTCTCCTCTCAGACAACCGCCTGCCCAAGAGCCACCATGGCATTGTCCCGTCGAACCCGCCACTCGTGTCGATACCCTCCATCTCCTTCTGGTACGTATCTTCCGAGTTTGTATGTAGCTGGATTCACTCTAGAGTCCTGCGACTGGACCAGGATATATAAATCGTTTCGAGTATGAAGATGAATGAAGCCTTGAGACCGGACCAGCCCAGCAATCCCCACACCAGTTGGGTCGTTCCTCGACCTCGAAACCCGATCATATCCAACGGACGATGTCCAGTTTCCTTCCAGTCTGCAACCCAGGAGCATCAACTTCGATGCTCGAAGGAGCCTCGCAATGGGAGCCGATTGCTGACGAGCTCCTGATGGCCAAACAAGAACTCCCAGCTTGCGTTCGATCCAACAGTCCCATTCGACCATTTACCACCCGAAGCAAGGTAATAGCACCCCCCGACCAAATCGATCCTTGACTGAGCAATCCTCTTTCCACTTTGAGCCTTGCCAACGGCAGTAGAGTGTGGTGGCGGGTGCGGCCACATGCGAAAATCACAAACAATCGATTCACGCAAACGAAAGCAGAAACGAGAAATGACAAAAGAAACAAGTTTACGTACCCATCTTCCTTCGTCGAGCCTGCCTTCATCATTGCGCCTGAAGTAGAAGGGGGTGACTCGGGTATATCGTGTCGTTGTGGTTGAGGTGGTGGCGGTGGAGGAGACGAGATTGTTTCGGGCTCGCCCAAGTCGAAGTCTACATCGCCATCCTCGTCATCTTGGTCGAATGCGCCTCCAGGAGAGCCTTCTCCATTGGCCTCCTCGATGACGGGTGTAATGACTTTGGTTTCTATTATTGTCGCGGGGGCGCTGACGGCAGGGGCTGGTGCTGCTGCTGTTGGGGGCGGGGGCTTGGGAGCTTCATCATCGTTGTACCTGCAAACAAAGTCAGTAATGGTCTGAAAATGAACACCTGTATTCAGCAAGAGCTAGATTAGATGGAGAACATACAGATCAGCGAAGAGATCATCTTCAAAGCCCTCAGGTTCCGTCATGATTGTTATTATCAGTAGCTTCTGAGAAAATTGCTGAGATCAAAAGTGTGAGGGGAAGAACTAGAGGATGAAGAACAAAGACAGGGAAAAGCCCAATGGCAGAGGCTTGTTTGTGGAGGGGAAAAAGTAGGGAAGGATGTGGGTGTGGCAAGATGAATGGGGAGGGTAAAGAGAATGAATTGGCAGAGGAGAGCAGGTCTTTGCCTGGAGCTGCTGTTCTTTTCACTGTCGCGACTGAATGTCAGTCTCACAGGGAACGAGTACTTTTGCCTTTTCTTCTGCCTAAGGCAAAGATGGGGAGACTGGTCCTTCTTTGACAACAAGCATTGTGGTCATGTGACATTTCAGCCACAGCTGAGGTCCTCTAAAAGTACCCAGGTACCTGGGTATCGACTTGGAAAGAGTCCAACCAACCCGCTAAGCAGTGGGATGAGGGAAACGGCTTCGCAGATACAATTGTAAGGGGAGCACCTCGGTAGAGTAGTAAGAATCTTGAATCCAGGGCCCGGATTGATCGTGCTACGAAGGTGTCAAGCTTTTTACAATCATAATACACTATCCATCAATGTCTTCATCTTCATCGTTTAGCAAACACTGTCGAAGAGCAGCTCTTCACACAATTGCATTGACATTATTAGTGGGGTCACTCCACAGTGGCAGACACTTGCACGGAGAATCCGGAACCTCCAGCTTCGAAGTAATGCCCGTATCCTAATAACCTCTGCCCCATCTTCAAAACATCGGTTAGATTTTGGAGACACACAAGTAAATATGAGTCCGGAATCGAAAGCTGGATCCCTCAGGATCCGGAACATGAGCCAGGCTCTGGACACACGACAAACAGTGACGAAGAACTGTGGCTAGTGCTGTCACGCGGTAATCCCTGCCAGCAACTGCAACGAAGTGTCGGGCGCCCGCCACGGTGCCCCTCCAACTGGTGGCATGGGCATGCGCAATGTGGGCAGTTGCTGGGGCCCTTCCAAGACTGGACTGCCCGTCCTCGGCTCGCCCCCAACAAACATCAACTCCAATTCCAGCTTCTCATAAGCATAATGTGGTAGCAAACAACCCAAGCCAGATCTAATCATGTTCTCGGGCTCGGGAAGCGGCAAGAAGCCGCCGCAACAGGTACGTCCACCCCTGCCCTAGAGCTTCGAAGGCCGGGCTCTGACGACGACTACGACGACGACTAACTGTAGACTAAGGAAATGGTCCAGGTCGGTGAGTTTGACTGCTTCCTACATGTTGAACCACGCAATCTCTTGCCCTCTGTTCTATCCAGGAGTGTTCTGCTAACAATTGCTCTCTTTCGGTACTTCTAGACCGCTCAAGGTATGTTTCTGGGCACGAGCGCAACCCATGACCCCTCTCGATCTCGGCTCCTCCCCTCCCATCTTCTCAAGGCTAACGTCAGGCATCAAGCTCGGGATCGCCCTTCTGGAAAGCGCCCGGTCAGCGAGAAACGACACCGAAGAGATCTAGCCGCGAGTCCAGCATAGTAGTTGGCGCCGCCTATTCACATGCCGACATTCTCAAACTCAATCAACTGTTCGTCACAGCCCCCATGCATCGAAGGCCAGCCGACTTTCTTAGCCTCCCGACCTACGCTAACACAGAACAGCAACGTTTCTGGAAGCTCTTCCCGACCGCAGACACCGCCCTCATCCTCCTCGAACAAGCTTCGTCCCGGAGAGACGTCGCCGCCTCAGCGCCACGCTTCTGGTAGAGCCTCTCCACCCTTCAAGCACTACATCAACTTCCTCTCGACGACGAACGATGACTGGAAGGCCGACGAGGATGAGATGATGGGATATGAAGACGACGATGGCGATGATTTCGGGCTGCCTAGCCTATCTAATATGAAGAGGCGGAAGAAGAAGATAGCAGCAGGCCAGACAGCAATAGACGATTCGCCTGGGGCGACGTTATCTCCAAGGGTAGATGGGCCATTTGGGGCTTTCCATTCTAGGCGGTATTCGAATAGTGCCGATATCGCGATTGAGCGGCCAGCCCCGACGTACCCTCTACCTAAGAAGAGTGAAGGAAAGATTCTCAGGCCGCAGTACAAGGAAATATTACGAGGTAAGTCCTCTTTGGTGGATCAGGAGATGGCTAGCGGACTTACATTATGGCGTAGACCCGGCAAACGCTTTACATCTCATAAACTACCCATCTATCCCCCCAAACGCCACCCCTAAAGAAGCAGAAGCCATCAACTCCAAAATCTCCCGCATCGACAAATTCAAAAAGCTCCTCCAAGCAACCTCCATATCCCTCCCCGAGCTCCGAAAGCTAGCCTGGTCAGGCGTGCCGGAAGAAGTCCGTGCCATGACCTGGCAGCTCCTCCTCAGCTACCTCCCCACCAACAGCGAACGGCGCGTCGCGACTCTCGAGCGCAAGCGCAAAGAGTACTTGGATGGTGTACGGCAGGCCTTTGAACGGGGCGGAGGTAGTGGCAGCACCTCCGGCGCCAACGCAGTACCCACGGCCGGCAAGACGCGCGGGCTCGACGAGGCCATCTGGCACCAGATCAGCATCGACGTCCCCCGGACAAACCCTCACCTCGAGCTCTACGGCTACGAGGCGACGCAGCGCTCGCTTGAACGGATCCTCTACGTCTGGGCCGTCCGGCACCCGGCTAGCGGGTACGTTCAGGGCATCAACGATCTCGTGACGCCGTTCTGGCAGGTTTTCCTGAGCGTGTACATTGCGGATCCGAACATAGAGACCGGCATGGACCCGGGCCAGCTGCCGAAACCTGTGCTAGACGCAGTGGAGGCGGATTCCTTTTGGTGCCTGACGAAGTTGCTGGATGGTATACAAGACCATTACATCGTGGCGCAGCCGGGGATTCAGAGGCAGGTCGCTGCGCTGAGGGATCTGACGGCGAGGATTGATGCGGGGCTCTCGAAGCATTTGGAGAAGGAGGGGGTTGAGTTTATCCAGTTTAGTTTTCGGTGGATGAATTGTCTTCTTATGAGGGAGATAAGCGTCAAGAATACGATACGAATGTGGGATACATACTTGGTAAGAGCTGGCTTCCCCCTCCACCCTCGGAGGTTTTCTTTTTCTCCCTTTTACGCCTCCGTTAACAACATGACTTAGGCCGAAGAACAAGGCTTCTCCGAATTCCACCTCTACGTCTGCGCCGCCTTCCTCGTCAAATGGTCCGACAAGCTCGTCAAGATGGATTTCCAGGAAATCATGATGTTCCTGCAGAGCCTGCCCACCAAGGACTGGGGCGAGAAGGACATCGAGATGCTACTTTCCGAGGCGTACATCTGGCAGAGTCTGTTCAAGGGCTCGGCGGCGCATTTGAAGGGGCCGGCGAGTGGGCGGTCGCCGTTGGGACATTTACAACTTTAGGATTTCTGTCCAGCAGGAAAGGGGGTTCTGAACCGTTCCTTTTTTCCTCCTTTGGAGACACATCAAGTACTTTCGACTTCAGCTTGGTGTCTTTCGTGTTTGCATGGCGATAGACCAGATGGTCCCTTATATTTTGATGAAACTATGCATTTTAATGCCCCTGGAATAATGAGAAGATACATTGGAATTTTTCAGTGAACAGAAGAAAGACGAAAAAAAAAAAAAATTGAAGACGATGAAAAACCACGCAAAAAATGCCATGATAATGATGTTTCCCCGAAAGCCTAGATATGATAATCCCAACCTACAACTTGAACCCGCCGCTCGTAATGACCTTGGCCGCCTTGGGCTTATTCCCATCAACATCAAGAATCTCACCCTTCCTATTAATAACCCTAACACCACCCTTCCTCAAATCCGCAATAGTATCCTTCCTCGAAACCTTCGCACCCGCCTCCCTCTTCGCCGCCCCATTCGCCAACCCAGTAGCCCCCGCCTTCCTCTTCCTCTCCTTCTCCCGCCTCCTCCTCCTCAACTTCTCCTCACGCGTCATCTCCTGCCTAGCAACAGGCAAACCAGCCTTCGACACGACCTCGCCCTGCTCAACGGCATCCTTGGTGGCGCCGGCGCGATAGACCTCCTGGGGTGCGATCATGCTCTCGCCGCCGGCGACGCCCTGCGCGGTGGTGGGCTGGGCGTCTTCCATGGCGACTGTGGCGACGTCGGAGACGACGGTGATGGCGGGGGCGGAGGGCTTGGGCTTGTAGTGCCAGCTGCTGAGGGCGTCGAGTTTCGCGCAGACGTCGCGCCACATTTGCTCGACTTCTTGTTCTTCTTTGCGGAGCTTCTCGTCGGTTTTACTGACGTAGGTGTCTGGGTTTGTGTTCTTGACGTGTTCTTCTTCATAAATCTCGGCGAGGCCCTTCTTTGACTTGGTGTCGTCGACGTCGACGAGCCCGCGGCGCGTGTCCGCGACAGACTCGGAATCGGGACGCCGCCGGAGGACGTCGTCGAATTCGTTGGCGAGGATGCGGCGCTTGATCAGCTCCTCGATGCTCTCGCTCACTTCCGGCGTGATCACGGGAACGGGCTTGCCGACGTGCTCGAAGTCGAGGTCTTCTTCCAGGAGCGAGTTGAGCGGGCGTTCCGTCGCCGTGGCTTCACCGGCGAGTGTCCATTCACGCTTGGCCACGGCGGCGGCTTCGAGCTTACGGATCTCCTCGGCGATCTTGGCTTGTCTTCTCTCGTGGGCGGACCTTCGGGATTTGGGGTCGCCGGCTGAGGCGTCCGAGAGGGCGTCGTCTGAATCTTCGCGGTCGGAGAGGTCTTCGAAGAGATCGCGGCGGACGTTGGACATGGCGCGATCGATGTCGGCGTCGTCTGGTTGTGTGGGTTCGAAGTGCACGTTCTTCCTCTTGGGTTTCGCGCCGTCCTTGTGTTTCCTGGGCGGTGGGGCGAAAAAGTCTTTGTAGAAGATGTCGTTGGCATTGTAGCCGCCGTCATCCTCCTCTTCTTCCTCTCCGAGATCATCACCGCCCTCGCCATCGCTCGCTCCCTCGGGGGCATAAAGATCCATGTTTCCAAAGGTAGGCCCATCTTCTTCCTCGTCGTCTTCGTCTTCTTCCTCCTCATCCTCATCCATACCGAGATTGAGGCCGTCGAAGTCGTCCTTGTCTTTCTTTCCCGTTTGGCCCTTCTTGCCGACCTTTTTTGATTTCGTGGCATCGGCAAAGAAGGGGTTGGCATCCCAATTGATATCTTCTTCGTCGCTCACCGCATCCGTATTAGGGTCTCCTTTCGCGTCTTGGTCCTCAAACCATTGTGTTTGTTTGTTGAACTCGTCTATGGAGAAGAAGCCGTCGTTGAGGCCGTGGACATCTTCCACAAACTCCTCTGCGGGCTCTTCTTCCTCCTCTTCTTCTTCTTCATCTTCGTCTTCGTCGTCTTCGTCGCCATCCATTTCAAGTCCATCTTCTTCGTCTCCGAGATCCTCATCGAGCTCGTCGCCGCTTTCCAGGCCCTCGAAATCTTCAACATCACTTCCCTTAATATCGTCGTCCTCATCGGATTCATCCTCCCCGGATATACCCTCCATATCCTCATCCTCATCCTCATCTTCATCTTCATCCTCACTCCCCGCATGCCCATTCACACCATTCGCAATCCCACTCTCCTCCTCCAGCTCCCTCAGCGCCTCCTCCGAAGACTTCAACGCACTCGAAATAATCCTCTTCGCCTGCTGCCAAACCTGCCCCGTCTCAAAGCCATCAACGTGTATCTTTCGAATCTTGAGCACCTCGGCCTCGTCTGCGCGTATCCTCTCAGACCTCTTCCGCTTCCTGTTCTCCTCCCTCAATCTCCGAAGCTGCTCCTCCCCGACGTGGCCGGCAAACGACTCCAAAGTGTCCTTTACGAGATTCAGCGAAGCGGAGGGAATCGAGGAGGGCGGCTGGAGAAAGGCGTGGCGGTTGGACGGCGCAATGTGCTCGAGGAGGGCCAGCGGGTTGGCGCCGCCGAGGAAGGGAGTGGCGGGGGCCATTCCCGGGGCGAATGTGAGGGTGTGCGAGGTCGATGTTAGCGATGAGGTTGTGCTCCCTTCGGCCATTGTAGATTGCCGTCTTGTTTGGGAATTTTCGCGCCCGCTATCTTGAGGAGCATCTCTAGAGTGCAGAGAATAATAGCTTTAAAAAGAAAAAAAAAGTTTTTGAGGGGTCCGGACTTTTTCTGGTCCCACTAGCGACAAGTGTCCGGCGGTTGATGACGGGTGGTATAGAATTTCGTCTACACCCAATCAGGAATCAATTGATCGTATCTTCATGGGCAGGCACGACCACTCAGTTCCCTCAATCTCAGGGCGACGACTCATGCTGATCAGGGATGAAGCCCGAAAGCGAAAGTCTCTCCAAGTACTTCGTATTTGGTCCCGTATTCCGATTATTATTTTTTGATCATTCGGAGACCCTGCGAGTAATTAAATTTGAACCCGCACACTGATCAGGACCGGAGTGCGTAGGTGCGGAGTTTTGAGAGAGCACAGATGCTGAGAAGATATCACACGACAGCGATAGTTCCTCGAGCAGATGCTAATCTACTTCGAATAAAGGTGAAAATTGGTACCAAACTTAGGGCTGTAACGCGGCTGTGAAAGAAAAGGGCTTGTCAGGAGCGGGGCGCCTATAAATTGCGTCTGCATCGCTGTCGGGGAACCATACGATGCTTGGTGAGAACTGGACTTACCTGCCCATCTCCGACCAGGCGGTCCTGGCTATAGCCAGCGAGGCGAAGCCCACCCTTCTTGCAGAGGAGTATACTACGAGCCGTTGATTGGATGGCAAGACCAGCCACCAAACGGCAGGACAAAGTTGCATGCGCAGCCTGGTCAAGCCATCAATGCCTAACTTCAAACGATGAATACCAAACCGACGTTGCGGCTCTTTAAAACAGCAAGGTGATCCGTTCTGGCGTTGCCTTTCGGAAGGGAAAACTCTGTGCCATACCACAATAGTTGCAAGATTCCAATGCCGGAGTAGCAGGGCCATGACTGGTGTCCCGCCATGGCTGATCCGCTCTCCGTGTCCGGCAGCGTTGTCGGCATCATTTCCCTCGGCATCACCGTCACCCAGGGCCTAGTCAGCTTCTACACAGCCGCCCGGGGCCAGAATTCGAACACTGCCTACACCGCAACCAAGCTAAACCGCCTCCTCGACCACCTCAATCTTCTGGAGAGGCAACTAGGCAACCGCACGTTCCGATCTGATGAGCGAGACCTAATCAATAACATCGAGAGATCCATCCGAGACTGCGAAGAGTGCATCCTTGAGCTCGAGGCCGAAAATGAAAGGTTCAAAGATCGCAGCACTCACAATATCGCCGCCGCCGCCCGTACCGCCGCTCGCCGTCTAGAGTACCCCTTCCGGCAAAGTACACTGCAAAAGCTGGATGAAGATGTCGACGAGACCCTCTCGCGCTTGAGTCTTGCACTGCAGGTCCTAGATAATAAGAGCATTGCCAACATCCAGGGTGACACCGAGGCGACTAAGTCTTTGCTCGAGCGAGTCAGAAACGATCAGATCACGTCAGCTATCCGCGCTTGGCTGAAGGCTCCTGATCCCTCCGTAGAGTATAATAGCAACTGCAAAAAGAGACACAGCGAGACCGGGCTTTGGCTTGTTAAAGGCCCCTCGTTTCCGTCCTGGCTGGAGAAGCCCAACTCCTTCCTATGGCTCTACGGCTTCGCCGGCTGTGGCAAGTCGGTACTATGCTCCACTGCCATCCAGTACGCGTTCCGCCATCGCAGGTCTAATCCCCGTATCGGACTCGCATTCTTCTTCTTTGTCTTCAACGACGAATCCAAGCAAGATGTCTCCGCCATGCTTCGTTCCCTTATCCTACAGCTGTCGGACCAACTAAAAGAAGGCGGCCCCTGTCCTCTCTCGCAGCTACATGACAGATACTGCGACTCGACGCCACCTGACCACGTTCTCATAAGCTACCTTCATGAACTCGTTCGCTTGTTTGACAATGTCTACATCCTCTTGGACGCACTAGACGAAAGCCCTCGGGGCATTCACCGAGAAGATGTGCTCCAAGCCCTCGTTGATCTACGGAGTTGGTCGGAGCCCGGCCTTCATCTTCTAGTCACAAGTCGGGATGAGATCGATATTCGTGATGTCCTATGTAATGAGCTTGGTGTCTTGGATGAGGAGATGCTCCCGATGAGGAACAGAGCTGTCGATCGTGACATTGCCGCTTTCATTTCCCAGCACCTTAGAGACAGTCGGAAATTCCAGAAGTGGAAGGACTACCACGGCCACATCGAATCTGTATTCACAGAGGCTGCGAACGGCGTGTACGTTGCTTCTCTATAATACTAGGGCATTTTGCTAACTCTCTACGTTACAGATTTCGATGGGTCGAATGCCAATTCAGAGAACTAAGTCAGTGCCCAAAAAGCAAATATCAGCTCGAAAAGTTGCTGAGCTCGCTACCCGAATCGCTTGACGAAACATATGAGCGTATGCTTCTAAATATCGCCCCAGCTTCCAAGGAATATGCCCAGCGCATCCTGACCTTGCTCTGCTGCGCTAAACGGCCATTGACGGTGCCGGAGCTCATCGACGCCATTGCTGTCGAGCTAGGTGACTCGCCAAGGTTCAACCCAGACCGAAGACTAGAAACCGTGGATGAAATTCATAACGTGTGTCCTGGGTTTATCGAAGTTGATGAGCACCTTGATGAAGTTCATGGATTCGGCGAAGTTGATGAGGATGATATCATAGTTGAGGGACTCCCTGAACCAGCCACTGTACGCATCGCCCATTTCTCAGTCCAGGAATATCTAGAATCGGACCGGATACTTAATCGCACGGCTGCCGAGTTCAGCGTACGAAAACGGGAGGCCCATACAGAGATAGCCTGCATATGCCTAACGTACTTGCTGGAGCCAGCTCTCTCTACGTCGATGCATCAGCTGGAGGAGTATCCGCTGGCCCTGTATGCTACAAAAACATGGTATATACATCTTCTCTCTGGAGACCAAAGCGAGTATCGTGTTCAACGGCAGGCCCTACGACTGTTCCAAAATGCTGCAGAATTCAACAATTGGGTCAATATATATGATGTCGATCGCTGGCCCCTCATCGTTGGAAAGAAGGCATGCCCTGTTTACTATGCTTCGTTTCTTGGGCTCGATTTAATCCTCTCTAAGATCTTGGATGGAAGTGTTGCTTCTTCCTCCGGCCGCTGTCGAGAGGAAGTTTCTAGCATCATCAACGCCGAAGGTGGATTCTATGGAAGTGCACTCCGCGCTGCAGCAGGGGAAGGTCACGAGTCTACTCTTCGGCTGCTTATAGAGAAGGGAGCCAATATCAATGCAAGCAACGGAAACCCCGCCACTGCCCTCCACCGAGCATCAGCTAATGGCCATACGGCTATTGCAGAGCTACTTATTGAGAAAGGCGCCGATATTCATGCCGGCGCTCCTGTCCATGGGACTGCACTCCATCTAGCAGCAGAATGCGGCCATACGGCTATTGTGGAGCTACTTATTGAGAAAGGTGCCGACGTTAATAGGCAAAGTGGATACTACGAAACTGCACTCCACGCAGCAGCAGCTGAAGGCCAGGATGATATTGTGAAGCTACTAATTAAGAATGGTGCTGATATTAATGCTCCAAGCAAGATACATGGAACTCCCCTCCACGCAGCAACATTTAACAGATCCGAGGCTACCGTCAAGCTGTTAATTAAAAATGGTGCCGATATTCATGCCCAAGGTGGATTCTACTGGACTGTACTCCGAGCAGCAGCAGCTCTGGGCCGTGTGGCTCTCATGAAGCTGTTTATTGAGAAGGGCGCTGACATTAATGCCCAAGGTGGAATTTCAGAATTTTTGGAACAGTACCCTCTCCGGCAGCAGAAGGAGGCAGCGTTGCCGTCACGAAGTGAAAAGGGTGCTAACATCGGCACCTAATCCCGGCATATTTTCTTCGCGGTCTTTCGGTCCGCAGGAGAAGTGAAGGGTTCGTTTCTGAAGCTGACCTGAGCGTTATTGGCGTCTCTGGGAGACGGGCCGAAGGCGGATGGTGGTAGGTCTGTGGTGCTGGAGGAGGACAGAGGACGGAGGTAGCTGGGCCCGAGGAGAGTACTGGTGATTAGCGGTGGTGTTCGCCGTATTTGATATAATTTATAGAAACATCAGTGCAAACGAGGATCGTGAGCTTCGGGGTCATGGCATTGAAAGCAGGAATCAATGTTAATGGGAATCATCCTCAGTATAGATGCGAGCATAAGAAAGATGCTTATACTCAAGAGGAAAGCAAGAGTCTAGCCTAGTGGCTCCAAAGTTGCGAGCGGGTTGTTGGGTTTGAGACTTTGAGTTTTACCTCGTCTTCTCGAGTTAACGATATCTACTTTACACCATCGTTCAGAAGATCAACTTGGTCAGGACGGCACTCATATTTCACATGGGCCCTCAAAGTTCCTGGCGTCATTTCTTGAAAGGCAGAAGAAGCTCGCGACAGAGCTATCTAGAGGCTACTTGACCTAGCGTCCCGTCAGTCAAGATCATGAGAGAACCTAAATAGAAAGGTGGGAGCATGTGAAAAGGGCCTCAGTGGAAACATTGATTTAAAACACGAATAAATAGATCGATCCCCCGGGGCAGTATGGAGTAACCGGTCCTCTTTTCACTAGATCATCCAACATTGAACTCTGCAAAGCAAGATGGGTGGTGATAATTCCAGGTTAGTTCTTGATCATTGTTGCATGATGCCGCGAGTCCGCTCTTCGTGATTTCTGTTTCTGTTTTGCTTTGTCTGATTGTCGAGCACAATTTTTTTTTTTTTTTTTTTTTAAAAATACGGGAAATAAAAAAAGACTGACGTCCGATGGCTCTAGCAACACCGATGGAGGGGAGGGAACTCCTCCACCGACGTATCAACTCGACGGTCTCCGTCTTCCGGCGCTCCCTCCGCCGGCCTACGGCGGCTTGGGCGGGGCATTCCCGGAAGATGACCCACAATCGGTCGTCATCCAGATTGACCCGACGCCGCCCGGCGGAACCAACACAACCAACGCAACCGACACCAACGGGTTAAGTAACACGACTACGCGAACTTCTACAACTTCCGGAACGACGTCGGAGACTCAGGGACGCAGAAAACAGGAGAAGTCCCGGAAATCGTAGGTTTTCCTCAGAAGAAGAGAAAAAAAAAAGTTACTATTTTCCCGTGCTCTGCAGTTGTGGCTGCTCAGTGCGGGGAGACGAGAAAGCCGGTAAGACTGACAAAAGGCCCACCTATGGCTTCCGCACCCTTAGGTCCGGGAATAGATGCTGCTGTATCTGGACCATTCTCGTACTAGCCGGAGTTATAGTCGGAATTTGCTTTCTTGGTCTTAAGCTGGCGGCGATTGAGAAGAAGGAGACGCGAGCCAGAAAACAACACTCCGCAGCAGCGTGGGAACGGTATAGAAGAGACTGGGAGCAATACGAAAATGCGCGGAAACCCTATGAAATAGATTGGAAAGCATACGAAAAGGACTGGAGGAGACAATTCGAGGATGGCTGGGAACGTCAATGGAGGGAATATAAAAAAGACTGGGATCAATATGAAAAGGACTGGAGGAGACGATATGAGAGAGACTGGCACCAACGACGACGAGGACAACGACGACCACAATGGGGCAGCTCAAGCTCGAGCTGGGACGATCAGCTAGAATCTTGATGCTGAATCATCCGAGGGTGCAGACGGTGTTTCGTGTTTCTTATTACTTTGTACTTCGTAGTGGCCGTGGATAAGGAGGAAGGAGAAAGGATCAATTGATCAGTTGACGATAATCAAGTACGGAGTATCAAGATATCCGGTACTTGGGCAGTTCGCACTTTCCTTTGGGCGTAGCGGAGACTTCAGGCCTCCAACAGTGCACTACGAAGTACTTCGTACTGGTGTACCATTGATTGTAGTGGGGTGCCTATGTGCCTCGTCGGGTCTCCTGTCCGCGTATTAGAGTGAGGTACGAAGTATTAGAGTGAGAGCTGCAATATGAGGTAATAAATATTACCAAGTATACACTACTTCGTGCACTGCGCTTCAATGTTCACGACGCACTAATTCCTGCCTTGGTGCTTCATCAATTGACATGTATCTAAGTACAAGTACTTCTGGAGCGCAATTTGAAGCTGGCTGACACGACACGGTTGCGCCTCCTCGGCTCCTCCTCCTGATGGGGCTGAATTGATGGGTCCGACGGGTCTGCCCAGTGTGTCCAGTCCCTTGTCGCCGGCTCCTTCCCTCGAATTCTAGGCTGCAGCTGTGCCTCCAAATCTCAACCAACAAAAATATGCCAAAAATGCCAGACACGCCCCAAAACTCAATCCGCCAAGCCAAGCCAAACCCGAACCCGAACCATGCACGTTGAACCGACCCCCGCCAGTTTTTTTTTTCCCAGCCTAGCCTGCAGTCTGCAGATGCAGCCCTCACGTAATACCGTAATACGGAGTACGGCGTAATACTTCGTAAGGCCAAATTTCCCAATTCATCGTTTCCAAGACATTCCGCAAAGTCCTCCACCCTCCCAACGAACTTGCCAACGAGGCTTCTCTTGCGTCTGCAACCCAGGCTTTCCTATCCCCGCTGGGCACTGCACTTCGATCTCGTCTCCGGCCCCGTGCATCTCATCAGGTTTCAAGCAGAGATTCCTGCTCCGCGATGTCTGCCTAAGAAGACAAACTGCCCCCCAGTTTGAGACGATCGCCGAGACCCGTTCTTTCCGGGACCTCATTTTCCATCGCCCAGCGTTGAGCCGAGTCGCCAAGGGGGAAAACGGAGCAAGTTTTGTTTGGCGAAAATGGCGGGCATCGAACAACTCGAGGTTCACAGCAAGGTATGTAGTCTCCCCTAGGTCCTCTCTTCTTCTCTTTGGAATGCTCTTGGGAATGCTCTTGGGAATGTTCTTGGCGTGCGTAGTGGGCTGAGAAGACCATCGCAACCTGCGCTTGCTACGTCGCTTTGGCGGAGCATCGATGTCTGACTCCCCCCCTTTTCTTAGTCCTATATTGTACGCTGGGTAAAGGTTGAACAGGGCTTTAGCATCTCCTGGAACCTCCAGCCTCACAAGAAATCTTTGTATGTCGCACATCCTCGAACCCTTTCCTGCCGTGCTCCCGCGCTCAGATCTTATTCGCCTCCTGGGATCGACGCGCGCGCCGCGAACCGGTCGCTTCCGGCGATCGGCGTCTCCTTACCGCATGACTTGACCAAGCAAAACTAACTGTATTCTTTTCGCGCAACGTTTAGAAACTTTGGCATTGTCAAACACCCCGGTTCCGGCGGAACGAACCTCACTGCCGCGCTTCCCGACGTCGACTCGAGCACCCTCACCACCGTTGCCGACGCCAAATCCAAACCCTTTGCCAAAAAGGACTCCTCCACCGCCCAGGACCAGTTGGCCTCCAAAGGCTTCATACCCATAACATGGCATGGAAAATGCGAAGCCGACAAGGTGTCAATGGGCATCTTCGACGTCGGCCACAATCAAGGTGGCATGTACGGTCTTGTATTCGACAACACCTTTTCTAAACAAACGGGAAAGACGGCGACTTTTGTTCTCTTAATCTACCCTACCGAATCGCCGCCGCAGACGACCCACCACCTACCGAACCTCGGAATCACGAACAAGGCCAGCACGAGCAGTACGAGCCTTGGCCGACACAACAGTCCTCGCCTCAACCCCGTGGCTGCGGGCTCCTTTGACAGCTTGCATAGCCACTCCGCTGCCGGACAGAATGCTGCATCCGTTTCCGGTCGCAGCGAGCCCGGGCCTAACGCTCCCGCCACATACCACGTCGGCAACTTGCTAAAGCGCAGGAGGAAGAAGGGCCAGGGATACGCTCGACGCTTCTTCTCTCTCGATTACTCGTCGTGCACATTATCCTACTACCACAGCCGTGGATCGTCTGCTTTACGGGGCGCCATCCCGCTTAGTCTCGCCGCCATCGCCGCCGACGAGAGCCGTCGCGAGATTAGCATCGATTCCGGCGCCGAGGTGTGGCATCTCAAGGCGTCGAACGCCAAGGAATTTACCGAATGGGCTCGCGCGCTGGAGAGGGCCAGTCGCATCGCTCGCGGGCTTGAGCCCGCTCCACAACCCGCCACCGCAATCCCTCGCTTGCAAGTCGAGGCTGCGCAAGCCTTCAGGGCCCTACCCGTGACGAAAATCAACCCCGAAGAGGAAAAGGAATGGCAGCAGGTGGAGACCCTCGTGAGTCGCATCGTTGGAACCCGTGATGCGCTGCGCAGATTAGTCAAGGATATCGCGAATCAGGCTGGTTCTGCTTCTTCTTCTGTTGCTGCTTCTGCACCCGCTTCCGGACATTCCGCCGCTAGCGCTGCAAGCCCCGCCGATGCCAACGGTCATGCGACACCAGCTCAGCAACCTGAGAGGCGATCATTATTCTGGAAGCGCAAACCAAGCACGCCGGCTCTGGCTGCCCTGGCCGCCACACAGGCTGCAACTGCTCCGATACAGTCGAGCTCTTCGACGCTCGCCGTGCCGAGTCATCTTGGCCTCACGACTACGATTACTGCCGATCGACCCACAAGCAAGAGCGAGAAGCGCAAGTCGAGGAGTGGCAGTCATCATCACGAGGAGCTCTCGACGGAGGAGCATTGCCAGGCGCTGCTGACCGACTTGGACTCTGTGCTCGCCGAGTTTACGAGCCTCATCTCGAGGAGCAGGCGGAGGAGGCAGCTGGAACACCCGCACTCGCCGGCGCTCTCGAGGAAGAGTATCGATTCGACGACCACCGATGAGTTTTTCGACGCGGAGCAGGGCGGCGTCGGCGTCGGCGGAGGGGAGGTGGATTCGCGAATTGTTAGGATCGAGCGCAGCGAAGATGAGCCTCATTCGGACGCCGATTATGTGTCGGTGCATAGCTCGTCCGGGTCTTCGACGGTGTCCGACAATGAGACGGTGGCGCTAGGTGGAACCTATCAGTTCTTCCCCCCCAGGCCGAAGACGCTCGCGCCCTTGCCCATCCACGATGCCGTCAGGCGGCGCACGACGATACCTCCCGCGACGACGTTGCCGCCCAGCCTCATCGCGTTTTTCCGAAAGAACGTCGGTAAGGACCTCAGCACTATCAGCATGCCCGTCTCGGCCAACGAGCCGGTTTCTCTCTTGCAAAAGGTCGCCGAGCAGCTCGAGTACGCACAGCTCCTCGACCAGGCGGCGAAAGCCCGGCTCGAAAAGGAGCGCATGCTCTATGTGGCGGCGTTCGCTGTGTCGCAGTTCAGCAACGCGCGGGCGAGGGAGCGCGCCGTGCGCAAGCCGTTCAACCCCCTCCTGGGCGAAACCTACGAGCTCATCCGCACCGAGTCGGACGTGCCCGGGGGCTTCCGCCTGCTGGTAGAAAAGGTCTCGCACCGGCCCGTGCGGCTCGCGATGCACGCCGACTCGGCCAACTGGTCGTTCACGCAGGCGCCCGCGCCGTCGCAGAAGTTCTGGGGCAAGAGCGCCGAGATCAACACGGAGGGGCGGGTGCGCATCGCGCTGAGGCTGGCGGACGGAACGGACGAGTTTTATTCGTGGAACATCGCTACCATGTTCCTGCGTAACGTGGTCATGGGCGAAAAGTACGTCGAGCCCGTCGGCACGATGAACGTCGTCAACGATAGCACGGGCGCCAAGGCCACCGTCGAGTTCCGAAGCAAGGGCATGTTCGGCGGCCGCGGCGAGGATGTGCAGGTCGAGACGTACAGCGCCGAGGGCGTCCACACGGGCAGCAGCCTATCTGGCACGTGGACGGGCGGGCTGCGCGTCGTAGAGGCGGGCAAAGCGGCCGGCGTAGAACTCTGGAAGGCGGGGCCCCTTGCGGAGAACGCGACGCAGGCGTACGGGCTCACGGCGTTCGCTGCATCCCTCAACGAGATTACCCACGTCGAAAAGGGGAAGCTCCCGCCGACGGACTCGCGACTACGACCCGATCAACGCCTCGCTGAGCAAGGTGACCTCGACGAGGCGGAGGAGTGGAAGGTTAGGCTCGAGGAGGCGCAGCGCGCTAGGCGGCGCGTCATGGAGGAGAAGGGCGAGGCGCATCGGCCGAAGTGGTTCGTGAAAGTGGCGGATGGGGTGGAGGGGGATGAGGTTTGGAGGTTTAAGGGGGGGAAGGAGGGGTATTGGGAGGAGAGGGCAAGGGGGACTTGGGGGGGTATTGAGAAGATTTTTGATGCGTGATGAGAGGGAGGAGGCGGAAGAGCACTGCGTGGCATACAGCCTTTTTTTTTTGCTCTGTTTTTCATGATTCTTTTGTTTGTCTGCATTGCATTTTTGCTATAGATATACAGTGGGTTTTGGTAGACGGATTGATAATAGATGTAGATGCAGGAAGCGTCTATGGGTGTTTTGTCTCGATACTCCTCGACTGGTCGACTCTCTTTGCTTTTCGGGTCTTGGATTGAAGTTCGAGAGGGGAGAATCATTTCACACAAAGTATTGTTCGAGCCGTCTCTTGTATGAGTGGTGGAGTGTACATTGTGTATGTAGTACTCGAACGCGGGTGCGATAGCCTTATGAGGAAGAATGATCTCGAAGCCATCAACCGGCACGGAAGCACCATACTATATGGTCCGTTGGGAGCGCCCCAGCGGCCATGGAATGGCGCAAGGGGACGGGGTCACACCCGTTCGAATCCAGCCGTGCCGGCACATTTTTTTTTTTTTTTTTCCTTCTTTATTTTTGCTCTGGTTGATGTTGTGGCAGTCGCGATCTTGCGAAGCTCTTGCCTCTGATGGTGATCTGGGCCGCGCTTCGGTATGGGAATATGCTTCGTTAGATGCATATCGATAAGACTATCTAATGGATACCGCCTGGCAGAATTTATCCCCGCCAACTTTTTTATATTTTCCAAAGCATCAACATCAGAATCAAAACCACTCTCCTGCAAATCGCACAACATCCCCATCTCTCACCCCACCACAAAAAAAAGAAGAGCGACCAAAAAAGACCCAAAAAAACCAAACCAAAAAGACAACAATGGCCCAAGGAACAACCAAACTAAAACCCCGCCCCGGCGCCGCCGCCAAAAAACCCCACCCAAAGAAACAACAACGCAACGCCGTGTCCAAGACGAAACCCCAAAAGGCCAAGACGACGGCGGCGCGCAAGGCGACCAAGAAGTTCACCTCGGGCTTGGTGGCGAGGACGGAGCAGCTCCTGGGGGAGAGGGCGGGACATTTGGAGTTGATTGGGAAGGGGAAGAAGACGGAGGCGGGGGAGAGGGTTGGGGGGAAGGGGGGGTCGAGGAAGTTTGGTTGATGGAGGGGGAAGGGAAAGATGGGATATTTTGGACTTTTTTTTTTTTTCTGGCTTGTTTGGCGGGTTGGGAGGGAGAGAGAGATCGGAGGGTGGGTGTTTGGGTTTTGATGTTTTGAAACTATGGCGTTACTGTTTTTCTCTTTTTCACGAGCTCGACGATCTCTGCTTGCCTCACACACACGCATTCCGAATTCTCACAATTCTCACGTCCTTGGAACGAAATCAGTTTTGCCAGCATGTAAGAGTCTGGCTTGGAATAGCGGGTGTGGGGGAAGTAGAAGGCATCTCAGCACCACTACCACTGCCGGCGCTATGCCTCTCTTTCTGGACTCGCTCAAAGACTCATTTCGAAACAAACTCTAGGCGAGAAAACATTCAGAGAGGGAAAGCAAGGATGGAAACAGGTCCCAAGCGGCCTTGGGACTTGACAAAATGATACCCGACCTAGTTTTTGCCTGGCATCACTCCACGAAGCTGGATCCCATCCACACCTTTTTCTTACAGACAGTCGCCTTTCTTACATCTAAGGAGGCCACACCCTAGCATATCACGCACAATAAACAAGCCAAGCATATTTGCATTGGGGAAAAAGTCTTTTTCATTCCGCATCAATATTCCCCCCCTTTGATCTCGTAGCTATAATACACAGGGTCCACCAAGAACCCCCAAAAAGCCAAGCAAAAAACCATTCGCTCAAGTATTGCCGTTCGTCCCCCCTTGCATCGCCTATTCTCTAACCTTAAACTCCTTTATAAAAGAAAAAAACGGGAACGAAACGAAGCAAAGGGACGTATGTCCAGAGCTTTGTCTCGTCCAAAAGCAAACATCGAACACCCTTCAAAACCAAGCCTCGAACAGGCATCGAGACACTTCCCCCCCTCCCTTCACCTCAAAGACGTAAAATGCTGCGTAGTATGAAACGCAATTTTGCAAAATATCATGGTCATCCCTCATCTTCATGGTCCCCCTCATCCTCACGGCCTCTCAGAATAATCACCTAAGCGCCCCCCCTCGGCGAAACACACCTCCTCGCCGAACCCCCGAACCAGGCAAAATACGACTATACCAAAGCGGCGCGCCACGCGCAGCAGCAGCAGTAGCAGCAGCAGCAGCTGGCAAAACCTGGACAAAGCCCCCATCAGCTCCGCCATCGTTGAGGTCGTTGCCGGAGTTTCCCATCTAGAGAAGCTCGCCGTCGCCCTCCTCGGCGTTGCCAAGACCATCCTCTTCATCATCCCAGTCGAGATCCGCCTCCGCCGCTTCAGCCTGCCGCTGAACCTCCGCGAGGCCCGACAGCTCCGAGATGTAATCCTTCTCAAGAAGCGCTCTCTTGACAAATTCCCAGCCGTCTTTTCGGTACGCGTCCAAGACGGGGGCGCTACATGCGCTGCAGTTGGGATAAGCTTGGCCGAGAATGTTCAGGGTTTGGAAGGTCGACAGGTAGCCGCGGATCTGGTGCGGAACCAATCCCAGAGCGTGCTCGGGGGGATCTCGCTCGGGCGTGACTCCACCGGCGGCCTGGGGCGCGGGAGCGCGGTGGGCAAGCGGGTGCTGAAGGATGCTGGTGAGAAGCTCGACGGCGAGGGCGGATGCGATGGGCGCGACTCCCGGGCGGGTGACGGTGCATTGCTGGTCGAGTGTTTGATCCTTCATAGACTGCGAATCCGGGAGTTAGTAACTGAGAAAATTATGATAGTTTTTTTCAGGTTTGACTTACGTTGGCCGGGGAAACGACGTCGTTGCAAAAGTAGCATCCAAGAGGCGTGTGCCCCTCGACAGGGTCCTCGGCACCATGGCGCATTACCACATACGAGTCAAATCCCAAAGCCGCATTGATCACAATCTTTTTTCCCGCCTTACCCATGACCGTAGGCAGCCATCTAGACTCTCGCGAGTCCATGAGCAGGAAAATGGCGTCGTGATCCTTAATGAGCGCCTCGAGCTTTTCAAAATCCGCCTTCGCCTGCGATCCATCATCCACGAAGGGGTGGCCCAGCATGGGGACTGTGAGGACGTGGCCCTCGCTCTCGATTCCGGGGTAAATCTCCTTGAGGGCCGCGGCGGCGCGGGTCGCCTTGGGCACTCCACCCTCGAGGCAGTCCTGGAATTGGAACAGAGGCTGGCGTACGGGATTCGAAAACGAGACCCTTCCATAATCGACAAAGGTAATCTTGCGCACACCCCAACCCATGAGATTTCGCGCGACGTAACTACCGAGCGTGCCGGAACCGAGCAAAAGACACCTTGTCGACTTGATGGCGTCCAAATCCAGGCCGGGGGCGATGCGCCACTTCATGAGCTTGAGGTTTAGATCCACAGCCTGGTCAGCAATCCTCGACGGATCCATATATTCGGCGAGGTTGGCTTGCTTGGGGCGGAGATCCTTTCCGTTTCGCTCCCAGCCCGTGACCTTGGGCATCTCACCGTCTGCGCCACTGGCATTGGCAGTGGTAGTGGAGCCGCGTGCGGGTGCGGGTGCGGGTGCCTGCGCGATGGATAGGATGATGCTGCGGCGATCGTGGCGTCTCTCGTGGACGTCTCGGTAGCAGAGAATCTGCACCTCCTTGAGTTTAAATCGGTGCTGGATCAGCACCAGGAGATTTCTCAGCTGCCAGCCGGGGTTGTGCGCATAAGTCGAAGGATCGACAAAGCAGACGTATCTGTCCTTCTCAGGGACGTTGTCAAAGAAACCTCTCTCGAAGTCGCCAAGGAATCCGATCTCCCAGCTGTAGTCGAGGCTATCGGCGAGCTTATCGTTCGTGTCCGACTCGTCGGGGGAATGCGGCACCTTCTTGGCCAGGAAGTATCCATGCTGTCGTCGTTCCCCGCGATTGCTTCGGAATGTTCCAACTTCACTGTCTAAGGCATCGACCTCTTTTTCGGTGAGTTTAGCGGGATCGGCGGTGTGGATCCACGAGGAGTGAAGGGCCGGGTAAGCAAACCAGTAAGTGAACTGGTACTTTTTGAGGTCAGCGTAGGAGATGATGATGAAGGACGAGAGGAGCGACGGGATCGAGTAGATGGAGCCGTCTTTGATTGCGTCCCAGATCTGCAAACACGTGCGCACGTGAAAATGAGCGTCAGTAAAACTTGTCGCAAACTATAAAGAATCATCATCATCATCATCGTACCTGACGTCCGGCATTTCTTAGCATGGCAGACCTGTCGAGATTCCGGAATTCCTCCATGGTGTTCGTGTTCTTGATAATGCCATCGGCGCGACAAGTTCCATGGGGGCCCCTGCAAGAGGAAAGGATCGTCAGTAATTTTTCTGCTTCACGTGGAACAAGCGGAGCTCTCTAAGTGGAATGGAGACGGTGTTTGGGGGAAGAGAGGGACGGAGGGAGAGAAAGACGGAGAGACTGGCGTACTCATCACTACTCAGGGCATTTCCCAGAATCTGGATCTTGTTGCTGTACTGGGGCTCGACGACGTGAGGCTCGTAGAGGCCCAGGACCTGACGCGCCGAGTCGTTAAGCTTGTCATGGTCGAGCTTGAGCGCAAACAGCTTCGCATAAAAGGGCAGCTCAATCTCGGACGTGTTCGGAACAAACTGGATGGGCTTTCCCACGAGGGAAGCTGTTCCAGCAGGCGCTGTCATCGTATCTTTTGGTGCTGCAGTTTTTTTTCGTGTCTGCTTTTGTGAGGGTTGTTGTTGTTTTCGCGAAATAGTGAGCTGAGGGTTTGTGACAAAAGAAGAAGATGTAGAAGGTAGAAAGTAGTAAGTGAACTGGGAAAAGGGACTAGGAGGAAATAATAAATGTGTAGAAGGAAGTGCTATATGAAAGAAGAACCTAGAATGAAGATTTAGGCCCTCTACATGTGTCTTATTCTTCTCAAAGAGGTCAGGTGGAGGGAGTCAGTAGCTTGCTTGGGAGCATCACAGGAGGAGGTTGCCTTGTGCTGAGAAGAGTACAAAGTAACGTGGGGTAAATTGGTAATTGGCAATTGCGGGATGAGCAGATCACGATGCTCATGCTTGCTAAGGTGGGAAGTGGCAGTGGGAAAGTGGGAGCAGCCGATGATCTAACTGGTTGTGGATGGAGGGGTAACTGTTGGTACAAGGTGCCACCAGGTGACAGGCAGCAATTGGAAAAGAGTCATACGTCATGGTTGAATTCCGGCAATTCCAAGACGCGTTGCGACGCGTAAAGCGCAAAAGTCACGTGGCTTGGCTTTTCCTTCCTCAACCAAGCCGGCCAAGTCGAGGAAGGAATCATCGGTTGCTGGACAGACATCTCGACATCTAGACGACAGGCGAGAGAGGCCCAGTCCGTCATTCTCTCGTTCCAAAGAACCTTTGGTCAATTTCCTAAAGAATTGCTTCTGAGGACGAAATATAACCGCAACAATGCTCATCGGCATCTGTGGTGGTATGTATCCCCGGGGCTTTGGCTCTCCCCTCAACCCATAGACTAACACCCCCTCCAAGGCATCTGCTCGGGCAAGAAAACCGTAGCCCAATACCTCATCGACCACCACGGCTTCAAGCACCTCTACCTCGAGCCGCCCTCCCAAGATACCTCCCAGTCCACCCCATCCTCCACCACCACCACCACCTCCTCTTCCGACCACAAACAACCCCCTCTCACTCACCCCCTCCCCTCACAACCCTACACCTTCCCCACCGTCGAATCCCTCCTCGACTTCGTAACCAAACGCTGGCGCTCCCGCTTCGTAACAACAAACATCCACAACGAATCCATCCTCGACCTCCTCTCCCGCCGCCCCTTCTTCATCCTCGTCTCCGTCGACAGCCCCCTCGTCACCCGCCACCGCCGCTTCCAGGCCCAATCCCACCGGCCCGACCTCTCCCTCGAGCAGTTCGTCGCCCAGTCTGACGCCCACCTGTACGACCCCGCCACGGGGCTCCAGCCCTTAATCTCCCGCGCTTCCGTCCGTCTCCTCAACACGTCTGAATCCCTCGCCCATCTGTACGCCACGCTGGGCAAGATCGACCTCGCCAACCCCGAACGGCTACGTCCTTCGTGGGATAGCTACTTCATGAGCCTCGCATCACTCGCCGCCCAGCGCTCGAATTGCATGAAGCGCCGCGTCGGCTGCGTCCTCGTCGGCAGGGAAAAACGCGTTATCAGCACGGGGTATAACGGCACCCCGAGGGGTTTGAGGAATTGCGCCGAGGGCGGGTGCACGCGGTGCAACGAGGCGAATTCTTCCGGCGTCGGTCTTTCTACTTGTCTGTGTATCCATGCTGAGGAGAATGCGCTGCTCGAGGCCGGGAGGGAGAGGATTAGGGAGGGGGCCGTCCTGTATTGCGATACTTGTCCTTGCTTGACTTGCAGTATCAAGATTTGTCAGGTTGGTATTAGTGAGGTCGTGTATAGTCAGGGGTATAGCATGGATACCGATACTGCTGCCGTGTTTCGCGAGGCTGGCGTTAAGCTGCGACAGTTCTCACCGGTGAGGCTTCCCACTATGGTTCTCTATTTTGCTGTTCGGTTTGCTAACTTGACGATAATAGCCTCCCAATGGCCTAATCCACCTTGAACGTCTCGACAACTAAGTTCTAACATGTCTATCCAGAGATTCATTAAGAGTCACCAATTGTAGCTTAAGCTCTCGAGTGTAACAAGAAATGCCTGTACAGATCTGTATTCATATTCTACATGTCGCTAGACTCCGCCAATCAATGTAATAATAATATTCTCATTCAAGCCCAATGAAAAACCCTCGCTTCCCATGCCAAACGCCCAATCCTTATGATAAACCAATTCCCAAGCCGCCCAAAAACCACAACAATCACTCAAACTTGCCACTCCCCAACAACCCCCTAGCAGCCATCAACCTCTCCTCCGCCCCCCTCAACTTCCTCTCCGTCCTCCTCATCGCCAACCCCTCCGCCGCCGAAGGCCTCGCACCCGCGCCCTTCCTCTCGAAGCTGATACTCGACCCCTTGGCCGCGCCCCTGCGGATCTTGTCGCCGCCGAACATGTCGCTATCCGACCCCGTCATCACGGGCGAATTTGTTCCGGAAGAGGATCGGGAGACGCCGCCGCCGACGTTGTTGGACATGAACGAGTTGGAGGTCGCGCGGCGGAGGAGCGTGGGTGGCTTGCCTGCTTGAGAGGCGCTGCGCGAGAAGGCGCGCCGTCCTGTCATTGTCGTGGAGGAATTGCCGCGCTTGAAGGAGAGTCGGTCGTGGACGACCGGTCCCTTGCGGTTTAGGGTCGTAGACGCGCCTGGGGGTGGGCTGATATTCTCTTTGTTGCTCTGCGACCTCGAATCACCACGCTCATCGTCGTTCTCTTCGTCGTCATCGCTGTCGCTGCCAACCTCCGTGGCAGGAACGACAGACCCCATAGGCTCATCAAGCAGACTCGAAAGAGACTCCCGGATCTGCCCAATATCAGAATCCTTGGTCCTCCTCATCTGCGCCGGCGCTCGTGTTTCCTCCGCATTAGAAGCCTTCTTGACATGTCCGGGCCCAGCTTGGCTGTTAGGGACGAGGACACGCGAAGCAGCAGCATCATCCGACTGCTGCTGCGACTGCGAATCCTCCGTCTCCGTAGTGTTGTTATCCTCGATAATATCGATGAAATCCATCTCGTCATCGCTAGCCCGGTCCTCAAGGGTCCGCATAAAGGCCTGGTTGCCGGGCGTCTCGGCGATCTTCTTGACGCGCTCGTCGGCGAAGAGCGCCTTTTGCATTTTGGCGAACTGCTTCCGCTTCATGCGCTTGCGCGCCTCGCCGCCGTCGTCCGAGTCCGAGAGGTCGTAGTCGTTGGCGCGCTTGCGGCGGAGCATTCCCGTCGTGATGTCCTTGAAGAGCTTCTCGACTTGCTTCTCGTCGTCGGCGCGTTCCCGGTCGCTGTATTAAGACAAGTTTGTTAGTAAAGTTATTGAAATGGCTTCAAGTTTGTGTGTGCAGACGTACGCATAGAAAGCTGCGAGCTTCCGCTCATCCTCGACAGTAGCGGCCCCCTTCTCATCATCAATCAGATCCTTGACCGAACCCAGGTCCCCATCGCTATCATCATCCTCATCTACACCTCCGAGACCGGCGTACTCATCCTCAGACTCCTCGGCCTGCTCCTCAATCATCTCCTTCGCCTTGCTCTTCTTCCGGTTAAACTCCTTGAGCTTCTCCTCCCTCCTCTTGCGCCTCTCCTCGTCGCGCGCCGCCTTTTGCATGACCCCGAACGCAGTGGTGTTGAATCCGAACTCGTCCTTCTGCGGGCTGGGGCTGGGGCTAACCTGCCTCTCCTCCTCCTGAGACGGTTCCTCGTTGATAGAAGCGATGACGTCTAGCTTGCGCCGTAGCCTTCCTCTCCTAATAAGCGGGGACTCATGGATGGCATCGGGGGTTGGAGTCGCGCCGAAAACAGTGCCAGGAGTGGCACTCAAGTCAGGAACATCGATGAATCGCTCTTTGAGGGGAGTATGGTCCTCGAGGCCGCCATCCTGAGTAAAAGGTATGAAATCGGAGAGCTGCGTGTCCTCGCGAACAAGACTGTCAAGGTTCCGCATCTGGGTCTGCGAGTAGTGCAGGTGCATACCACCTTGAGTCTCCTCCTGAAGGGTTTCTTGAAGCGGCGGCTGGCTGTCCATGATTACGTCGTCATCATCATTCATGTCCTGCGTGCTGGCAACGAAACTTTGTCGAGCGAAGGGGTCAAACGTAGGTCGGGGCGTGTCCATCAACTGGCTCGGCGTACCACCCATCTGACTCTGGCTCTCGTCCATCGTGGCAGCAAACATCTGCGTGAGGCCGAGCCCGGCGGGACCAGCGGGTGCAACGGGGAGGCCGGGGATAAAGGTCTTGGTCGCCGATCGTAGGACGGACATGGGGGCTGCAGGAGACTTGGTCGAAGGAGGAGCGGGAGATTTGAAGAGGATAGCCTTGGGCTTGGGAGTAGCGTCAACGGCGACATCATCTTCCTCGTCATCATCGGACAAGACCTGTGTCTTCCTTGCCCTCCTGGTCTTGATCATGACCGGCTCTTCCTCCTCCTCATCCGTCATGGCGATATCGCCAACCTCGTTCTCCTCATTCTCATCCTCATCAGCCTCGTTGTCAAAGAAAGAATTAGGGGCCTCCTCTTCATCATCCCCATCCTCAGCCTCATCGTCACCATCGTCATCCTCCTCCTCCTCCTCCTCCTCTTCAGACCCGGAAAGTTCAAGTTCAGCCAACTCATCCGGCTCCTCCTCACCACCAGATTCGCGTTCCTCCTTGTAGTCCTCGTCATTAGAGCTATCATCCCAATCCAAACCGTCCACCGCCTCCCCATTCTTCCTCCTCTCCTCCTTCTCTTTCTTCGCCTCCTCCCTCTCCCTCTGCATAATCTCCTGCGCCTCCTCCCTCGCCCTCGCCACGATATCCTCCACCTCCTCAATCTCCTTGAGGCGCTCCTCCTCCGTCTGGATCACGACGCCCTTGGCCTTGAGCATCTCGATGCGGCGCTGCTTCTCTGCTTTGGCCTGCTGCCGGGCGCGTGCGCGCAACATGGCCTGCATTTCCGCCGGCGTCATGCACGGCTTCTCGCCCCTGCGGCGGCAGTTGGCGGCCTTTCCTGGGGAGGTGAGCTGGGCGAGGGCTCGGAATGTTTGGAAGGTTTTGGGCTCTTGGGCTTGGTCCTTGGGGACGCGGTCGAAGATGGCGTCGAGCTTGCTCTTTCTCGTGGCTGTGATGCTCAACTCGTCGTCGGAGTCGATCGTTACAAGATTCGCCGGAAGCTTCACACGAACACGACGCTTCGGGTGAACTTCCTTCAGTAATTCAGAAGCCTTGGGAACCTCGACTTTACTAGGAGACGCGGCCATGCTCTTCTCGGAAGGCGCCGCCGCCTCAGCACTGGTAGCTTCGGCAGCTTGTTTCGGCGTACGGACAGTAGGAGGCGAGCTAGGCGGCGTCTCCCCATCCCCCATCTCCACATCCGAAAGAGGTGTCGTCGGCCTACTCGAGCTCATCGTCTTCGGCTCCGACGCACTCGCACCACCAGCAGGCTTAAACCCAAACTTTTCAAAAAGCGCAGACTTCGTAATCTTCTTCTTCGTCTTCGCCTGGTGCGCAAGCTGCATACTCCTCGCCATCCTTTGCGTCTCCCTATTCATCTCCTCAATGGCCCTCTTGCTCGCCTTACGCGTCGGCCGCACTTTTTGCGTGAGGCGACGACCGCCCTCGTCGTCCGTGATACTTGACGTGTTGCCGCCTTCGGAATCGGAAAAGAGCTCGAGTGTCGTGGGTCGCTCTTCACCTTCCTCTTGTTGGAGGCGTGCTAGTCGGGCGGCCTTTTTGGCTTCTTCTTCGGCCTCGCGGGCCTCGCGTTCCTTTCGTTTCCGTTCGACGAGTGCTTGGAAGCGGGCGTTTTTGCGTAGTTTGTTCATCGTGTCGTCATCCGAGGCTTCGTTTGAGGAATTTCTGGTTTCGTCTTCGCCGTGGGCGGATTTCTGGCCGGGCGAGACGAATAGGCCAGGACTGGAGGTGGGAGCTGCAAACTGCACGTTCTCAGGAGTAGATTCCCTCTGGGCAGCAGGCCGTAGTCTCCTTCGGGCAACTGGTACATCTTCATCTGCGTCGTTGCCTTGGTCCTCTCGTGTATCTTCCGTCGCGTCACTGCCACCAAGTTTGAGCAGTCGTCGAACACGCTCCCTGGCGCTCTCGGAGGGATTTATCTCTGTTGTCGTCTCGGTATTGGAAGCCTCTTCCACGGACGCGAGCATCTGTGCCGCGAATCGGCCTCGTGGCCTCACGATTTCATCCTCGCTGTCGGAGCTCAGCTCAGCCCTCCGGATCGGTGATCGTCGCGTAATCTTGGGAGTTTGAACTGGGGACTCGTCTTCGGAATCACTCCCGACCGTGGCGAGGAGCGCCTTCATCTTCGACTTGGGCGAGAGGAACGTCCCGAGGGGCGATCCTCCCTCGACGGGACTTGACGACCGAGTCGAGGACATGGTGTGATCGGAAAGGGTAGGATAGATGGGGTTGAGGAGTAGGGCGTGGTAACGTAATTATTGTGTCGATATTCTCATGCTGTATCAGTGAAGCTTCAATATTTCGAATTGGTTAGGGAATTGGGTATTATGAAGAATAGATCATTGAGGACGGGAATTTGGTGGTGAGGAATAGAACTATCCTCAAGGTGGCTGGTACATTCAACATTGAAGGTCGAGAAGGTGTATTAGTGCAGGTTGGCTGTTAATATATTGGGTGGGTTGAGGGACTCGTTGGTCCAAGCTGGATTCAATTGTACGCGGGGAGCACGCGTCGAGACGCGACCGAAAATGCGTGCTTCGCGGCGTGGAGCTGTCATTATTATTGACAAGCGTTGACGGCCGTGAACAGCTGCTTCATATTGACATTCCCATTTCGGCGGGCTTGGCGGATGCTTGCTTAGTCACGCGATACGAATCGAGGATTCCGACGTTGAGCATCGCGGCTTCTACATCAAAACCTCCCAGATGATCACGAATATTTATTGGGATTTCAACTTCTAGGGTCCTCAAATGAATGGCGCATTTATAAATACTATATTCGTCGGCGCGGTTCCGTTCATTGATGAAAATCTCGAGGCATACCACAAGAATTTACTTCATTATATGGGGCACTTTTCAAGGATGGGTACTCTTAAGAAGAATAGAAACCCCGAGTCCAGAGAACAAAGCGGACATGATGATGCGCCAACCTGATACCCGATCTCTCACTCCGAGAGGTGCCATGACAAGGAGATTGCGTCTAGCTGACCCCAAGACACTCCGCTTCCAGTCGCTGTCCCGGCAGATGCCCCCAAGCTGTTGGTTTCTCTGCGAAAAGAAGCTGCCATGACAGTAAGCCTTAGCAAAGCACTTTCTCGATTGCCAGCGTGGCGGGGTTATCGAGCAGATCTACGCTGACACTATCTATTTGCACTAGCCCGGCGGTGGTCATCGAAGACAGTCCCGCCCCCGGCCCGCCACTTTTGGAGCCGAAGAGGATGACGACGATGCGATGTTTGCTCGTCATTAACTATACTCCGGAAGTATCAGTATTGGAATGCAGCCCATCGCTCTAACGTGGCTGAAGTCGCAAGAGTATGTGGATGATCTGGGCCGAGGACCTCTTGGCGCTTGTAAAAACACTCCTTCATGAGTGCCAATGCATCCCCATGCCGGCCTTGCAAATTCCACACGTGGGCCAAGCTGCTCATGCTATGGAGCGTATGAGGATGGTCCGGCCCAAGAGTGAGCTTGCAAGTCTCCAGCACCTGCACTTGCAACTCCTCAGCCTCGTCCAACCGGCCCTGCATCTCATACGTCAAGGCTAGGTTATTTAGGCTAGTGACCGTATCATGATGGCTACTCCCATATTTCGCCTCGTACGCATCCGCCACTTGTCTAAGCGGCCCCTCGGCCTCATCCCATCGACCCTGTTTGAAATGTACTGATGCCAAGTTGTTTACACTTGCCAGTGTTTCACGATGATCAGCACCAAGCTTTATCGTGTAACCTTCTATCGCCTGGATTAACAGCTCCTCGGCTTCCTGATATCGCTGGAGATCCACGAGGATTGAAGCTAAATTGTTCATGCTCTGGAGTGTATCGGGATGATGAGGCCCAAGCGTCGCCTTCCGAGACTCTAACACTTGCACATCTAGCCGTTCAGCTTCCTGCCACCGGCCTTGATGCGAGAGGGTTATTGCTAAGTTAGCAATACTAGTAAGAGTAAAAGGATGATCAGCCCCAAGTTTCGCGTTGTAGGCCTTGATCACCTGCACCTCTAACTTCTCAGCCTCTTGCCATCGGCCTTGGCTCTTGTATATCAGGGCCAACTGAGCCATACTGGCAATAGTGCTGGTGTGATCTGCGCCAAGAGTCGCCATGTAAGTCTTCGCCACCTGGAGCTGTAACTTCTCAGCCTCGCCCCATCGGCCTTGGTTCTGATATGTTGACGCTAGATATCCCATGCTAACGAGCGTGTTGTGGTTGCAGGGCCCGAATGATACCTTATAACTCTCCATTGCCCGCGTAAGCAGCTTTTCAGCCTCCTCCCACCGGCTCTCGGCATGGTAAATTTTGCCAAGCAAGGTTAGGTAAAACTGTCCTTGCTCCGTATCTTCCTCGCGGCAATCCGTACAGGTGTGTACGAGTTGCGCGACGAGATGGCGACGAAACTCGGGCCGATGGTCTTCCTCTATAACCTGGAGGCATGCGGCCGAGATGAACACCATATGCCACCACTGCCAGGGGTGACTCGTCTCACTCCTAATTGCCCGCCACTGGACCAACTTGTGCATAGTCACACCGGGCCAGTCTCCTTCCACCCGTTGCAAGAGGCTGTAACGAATGAGCAGATCGCGACTCTGTCGGTATTCAAAACTATCCCATTCCCCTCCGGCTAATGAGAGAAATGGCCGGAGTTGGGTTGGTATTTCATTAGCGAGTGGAGAATCGAGACGCGGAATGCTGAGAGCTGTTAGACGAAATATCTCGTCCTGAATGGTGGCCCCTTTGAAGTGCGCAAGAAACATTAACAGGAAACCAGGTTGCAGATTAGGGTAATTCCTTGTAATCTTTTCGAGCGTTGTATCCCATACCGTCCATACGGTCTTCTCGGTCGCTAAGAGGCCCTGAAACCCATCCATTGTTAAGAGTTCGTCTCGATGCAGATTGTAGTCGGTTAGATACTGTACTAGAGCCGCCTCTGGAGCCGGATCGTTGCCAATGTAAGCACCTGCAAGATCAAGAGCGAGTGCTAGGTAGCCGAGCTTTTGCGCCACCTCACCGCAGCGAACTTGGACCTTTGCCGGAGCGGACTCGGCATCCGAGGCGAGGTGCCGGAGCAAAAGCGCTGTCCCTTCCTGAGGCGACATAACGCCAACATGGATCTGCTCACAGCCCCCTGGAATGAGCATTCGGCTGCGCTCGTCCTGGCTGGTAATGATCACACGTCCTTGGTTTCCTTTTGGTATTATTTCTCTTATTCCCCAACTGAGATCATCAGCATTATCAATGATAACAAGCCATCCATCAGTTGGGTGTTTTCGGTTATGAAGCCATCTTAAGACGCTCTGAATAGCCTCGTCATCTTTGAGTGCCGAGCCCTGCCTCTCGTTTCGGACCTCCGGGAGCTCGAGCTCCGTCAAGCATCGTCTGAAACTAGACCGCACAGTATATTCGTCCGTTGCGTCAATCCAGAGTATTGCATTATATCGATCCTTATTGCTTTCCGCATACTTCATTGCTAGCTGAGATTTGCCCGCTCCGCCCAATCCATGAATAGCAATCGCATATGGAACGATGGCGGTCTCATGCCGGATTTGTAATTTTGTCTCGAGTTCCTTCCATAAACCATCTCGCTGGACATACGAGTGTACAGGGTCGACTGGAACGATGTAATGACGCCTGGCTGGCTGAACCGTGGCCGTTGCAACATCGACGATCTTCGAAAGTAGCCTGTGGTAGTGCTCGTTTCTTGACGCAAACTTGTTGAGTTGGTAGTGGTTGACAGGGAGGCCAAGGTTTTCAACCCTGGGCAGTGCCCCATACGTTGCGGATTGTTCAGTAACACACTATATTGTGTGGTCGTTAGCTTCTTCATAAGGCTTGACCAGTTCTAGCAAGCTCAGTGAAGGTTGTCCTTACGAATTGGCCCCATACGACGGGTCGCTGCTCGAAAAAGTTGATCACGCGCAAGTTGTCTGGAGCTGCACCTTCGAAATCTCTATGGAGATCAAGCAATGGAAGCGAGTCGTACCCGAGGTCGGCCAGTAGTAAAGGATTAGAACCTTTGGGCAGGAGAATCTTGGCCTTCAGCCAACCCCACCAGCCGAAACTCGATCCACGATGAGGCGTGCCCAAGAACAGAATCGCCTTGGTATTTTCAGCGATGTGGCTTAGCCTTTGGTTGACTTTGCAGTGAACGAGTGCCTGCCTAAGGTTAGGAACAGATCCCCTCAAGGACGAGGAGTCTATCTAATCCCTACCTGCTTGATTACGAGACCGCCATAGCTGTATCCCACGAAGATCAAGCCTCGGCCTCGCTCCTATCGCCGGCCGTCAGTACTATTCTCTAGAACATAGCCAGTCGCCCACATTACACATTACTCACTGCTTCAGACACACGGCTATTCAGAATATGCTCGAGTAAATCGTTCCCCAGGGTCTGAAGCCGCGTGTACACCGCCGCCCTCTCCCAATACGAGTCATAGTTGTAAAAGAACAAGCGGACATCTCGGCGAATCGCTGGAGGGAGGTCGTCGGAAAGAAAATCGGTAACCCAGTTCACGTACTTGTCAGTAGTGTCCGACGACGACGCTTCGTCGATTTTATCGGGCCTTGTTTGAGGCGTTCTCGCTCGCCAAGTCGTGTCAGGGTTGGATCCGAGACCATGGACGAAAATGATGCTAAGCTTGTCAGCAATCTCGATCTTCAAAATTTAGAACTCCGGATAGGTTTGCGCGTACTCAATCCCGTCTTCTTGGGCTGGTGAATTATAAGCGTCTACGGGGACAAGCCCAAACCTCGACTTTGGAGACTGGGCGGGGTCGAGTCGGTTTGGGATGCTCCTCGTGCCCAGTTCGTAGAGTAATGAAATCAGAAGCGGGATGCCGAAATACACAATGTAGTGCATGGCTCTTTGTATCCGAGCCTGGCTTGCCTGGTCGTAAGTAATACAATACCATCTCGCGGCGCGAAATCGGTGGTGGAACGCGAGTGGCTGTGAGAAGAGAAACACAATGCGGAACCGTCGATCTTGTGCTCGCAGATTTAAGGCCTAAGGCCAACCAACGCCGAATTGTTGTTGATGTTGGATGTTGGATGTTGGATGTTGGATGTTGGTGCTCGGTTTGCCATATATTTCGTGTCTACTTCGTACATAGGCCAGCCTGGCCAGGTTTCACCCGAGCTCGTGTGTTGATCCCTTCAATTACGCTTCACCTACGATGTCTCCCCCTTTCCCTCCATCCTGCGCGCTAGATGGAGACCGTCTGAGCCCTTATCAGGACACGAATCATAAGAGAACTCATCCAAAGCAATCGACAAGGAAGGGGGGCATATAACTCATGTACCGGGAAACCCTGCCGTTCAGCTCTTCTCCAGTGAGGTATACGAGCACATTTCTGCTGAGCTGGAAGTTCCTCTCTTGGATGAGCTTTACGACAAGCTCTGGCTAGTTGCAAGAAAGTCCAGCCTCAGCATCGACGCTCTGCACGTTCAAGTAATTAAGGGTCGGAAGATTATCCCTGCTGAAGACCCTGAGCTGCATCTCGTCTGGAACCGCGATAAGATCTACGTTAAACCCGTCCCCGTATTTCTACTCAACCATGATTTTTGGACACTCTACTTACAGCCTGCTCCTCCCCAACCACCCGCGGTCCCGTTCAAGAGCTCTCAAACGTCTTTCGAACTGCAGCCTCCAGGCCACTACCGGTCTCTTGCCGTGGGATTCTTGCGATCGTATGCTCTCCTTGTAACAAGCAAGCTGGACTTCGCGATTGCGCAAGAGTCTCACCTAATCCCCGATACTATTGACTGGCTCAAATGGTCGGAATTCATGTGTTTCTTCCGCAATATTGGAGAGCAGAGCGTTGCAAAACGGTACCACTATGGACAGCTACGCCTCTCGAGACTGAACTGGGCAGTGCGAATCTTCCGTCCCCGGTCTGCCAGCACATCATGGTTCTACAAGATCCCCTACTGGTCAACGAGCGAGTTCGTAGCGAGGGCATCTCTCCCTCTCGTCTTCATCTTTGCCAGCGTATCCCTGGCACTCTCATCCATGCAGGTGGCATTGTCGGTCCCAATAGATAGCTTGGGTTCCCAAAAGCCTACCGAGAATGGGCTGCGAGATATGAGCCGGGCGTTTTGGGGGTTTTCTGTCGCCGTCCTACTGTCATGGGTATTGGTCTGGATCCTCCTGCTCGGCATTCCCATTGGCGTCTTTGCCTGGCAATTTCTCTGGGGATACAGGAACCGGGAAAAGCCGCAGCCTGCTTGTACTCCTTGAGCTACAGGAGGTTTGAAGTCTAGTAGGCACGCGCAGCAGTTCGAGACTGACGAGGAACCGCCATATCTACTGCATCGGGAAAGGCGGGTCCATGTCTCGGGCCATCATGAACTAGACTAGTGTGAAACTTTACAATATCCACAGGTACCTAATCCGGGGACGCAATAATAATAAACTCGGTCTAATTGTTTGTGTCGGGTCTGATGTCTGTCACCTGTCTCGGGCCAACCGTGCAACCCGGCGGGAAGTGCGGCCGCATCGCCGCATCGCCGCATCGCCGCATCGCCGCATCAGGTCCCCCGAAGGCGGCTGACAACCTCGGACGCAGCGGCCGCATGCCCGCATGCCCGTACTGCCCATTAAGGCTTGGTAGTTTCAGAGCTAATTAGCAGCCAACGACTCTCCGATGACTATATATATCTATATCCAGCTACGTCGAACCTCACCTTTCATAGCAACTGCCATGATTGATACAAGTCATCCACGACGTCTTGAAAAATCGCCACTGCCGCCACGATGAGTCTCAACCTTTCCATTAGGTGCAGTACTATTCTGCCTAACAAGCCAACATTGACCGAGAAGAACTTGCCGGATCAGAGCGGCAAGGTAAGCCTCCGCATCAAGACCTCAAGACCCCCTGTCCCCACTACCGCATCGGTTTGATTGATCTCTTCGTGATCAGGTATTCCTTGTAACAGGCTCCTCCGGAGGACTCGGTAAACTCCTCACCGACATCCTGTACCAGCACAATGCAAAGATTTACCTCGCCGCCCGCTCCGAGTCGAAGACCAAGGAAGTCATCGAGGAGATGAAGGCGGCCCATCCATCGTCCAAGGGCCAGCTGATATTCCTCAGCCTTCAGCTCGACGACCTGACCACCATCAAGCAGGCTGCCGATGAATTCCTAGCAAAGGAAGATCGCTTAGATGTCCTCTGGAATAACGCGGGCGTCATGGTCCCGCCCGAGGGGTCTCAAACAAAACAGGGCTACGAGCTCCAATACGGCGTGAACAACCTTGCCCACTTCCTACTCACCCAACTTCTCCGGCCGGCGCTCGAGACCGCCGCGAAGACGTCCCCCAAAAACTCGGTCCGCGTCATCTGGGTCTCGTCCGGTGCTGCTGATGCGGCGCCTAACCCTGCCATTGATCTGACCAATATGGATTACCACCGAGAGGAGGGCGCTTGGCTGAAGTACTGTCGCAGTAAGGCGGCTAGCGTCGTTCATTCGGCCGAGTTTGCACGAAGAACCGAGGGCACTGGCATCATTAGTCTGGTGAGCGGCATCAGCCTTTCATACGCGCGCTAGCTTGGCTTCCTTCTTGCTGACCACAGAGATACCCCCAGGCTCTCAACCCCGGCAATTTTATAACGAATCTTCAGCAAAACATGTCCAAGATAGAGCTTGCCATGTTTGTATGTTAGCCGCCACGCAAGCATGCTTGCTTTGAATACCACGCTAAGATTTTTAAAAACACATAGAAACTCATCACCTCGGAACCCATCAATGGCGCTTATACCGAACTATTCGCAGGTCTTAGTGATACCATTACAGAGGAGAACAACGGGGGGTGGGGTGAGTCTCGCTTGCAGTACTCCTATGTCCTCCGGGTTGGTCTTGCTCGCTAACTTTGTCTTCGGTAGTTTCACCTTTCGGAAAGGTTGAGAAGATCCGCAAGGATTTGGTGGATCCGGAACTCGGGGGGAAGTTTTGGGACTGGAGCTCGCAACACGTGAAGGGCTACATGTAGGCATGCTGAATGATTGCTATCGCCAGCACAATTTCACATCGGGGGATGTCAGTTAGTGCATCTTCGTCCTTAAATTGAAGTCGCATAACGTCGTTCACAAGCGAGTGGGCTACCCAACTGGGGACTTCATGAACACTTGTGACGTTCGGATCTGGCTACGGCGTAGGCAGAAGAAGTCGGAGTCGATGTTGGCAGATGAAATCAGGGTGTCGTGCTGAGGCAATGGGTCTGTTACCGGTCAGATTTGATCTGTTAGTTTGGGCAGCCGCTGAATGACTTGAATGACTGCAATCACAGCACCCAATAATCCGCACACTCCCTCAAACTCCAGGCCACAAGCCACTACTAGCCACCTAACTCGCTAGGCTATCACCAATGACACACCCCCTATACCGGCGATTCTATCGTAACACCGTGCTGGCCTCTGCCCTTACTGAGCCGTCGTATATCATTAGCATTTCCCGGTACACGCTACCGAGCCGCCATCTCGCGCTCAGAGTGCCCAGAAACATGTCCAAATCAGCGGCAGCCGTGCGGTAAGTCTCCTTCCCGCTCTCCTCGAGGAGCCAGTAGAACGTCGCCGCACCCGTGTAGACGGAGTTTATGATAAAGGGGCTCACACGGGCCAGTGAATACGGCTGGGTCATATTATCCTCTTCGGCTCGGAGCATGGCCGACGTGTCTATTCTCAGAGTGCGCAACTGCTCGCTCGCCAGCTCGATGACCTGCATCGACTGTGTTTGAAGCTCGAGCTCCTCCCGTGTCTTTGCGCCCTCGCTGTCAACACGCCCAGGCTCTGCGCCGATCTTTTCGGGGCAAGTAAAGCGATCAAGAGCAACGAATAGCGCTGAGCGGGCGACGGCCCGAGGGGCAAGGAGGGCGAACCGATTCTCGAGGCTGCGGGCGGCGCTTTCGTTGTCCACGGCCGCGCCGAAGCCAGCGACCTCGTTGGCGAAGGACATAACTTCCGCAATGTGAGATGTGCTCATCGTCGGGTTGCCGCGTGCGTAGTCTATGGCGCGGCCGAGATAGATTGAGGCCTGGCACAGCCGTGTAAAGCCCGATTGCTCGATCTGGTAGGGCGTACGAGTCGATTGGCCGAGGGCATTGCTGACTTCACCGCATTCCTGGCTGCTATATTAGTTACTGTGAAAAGTGTCCTGTCGTTAGATGAGGTGGCGGGAAACAAGGCCATCACGACTTTCGTCTCCTGAAATAGAGCTGCTAGGAGAACTTACCCATGCTTCATCATCAACAGGCAATCTGCCCTCGGGCTGAGGTTCTGGCACTAGGTAACGCCTTCTGCTACCCACCGACGCGAGCTTGTCCAAGATAAAGATACTCCACCACACTCTCCTCCTCTCTTCGGTTTCTGTCCAGGTTGTCTAGAGCAAGGAAGATAGTTAGTGAACATCGGCTTCGTTCCCTAGCTTTTCTACGGGTACAAAGAAAGCCGCATATCGCATATGCGATCAGATCACGGGCACCCACCCAGGAGTTAGGATACGTACGGCTTGACCCAATATCGAGTAATCACCGGGGGTAAGCCCCAAGATATCAGAGTAGCGTGCACACGACCCGATGGTCATCCAAGCTGCCGGGTAGATCGCATGGCCGTACTCGTACAAGGCTATTAGGACCATGGCCTGAAGGCAGAGTAGCGAGACGGCGCCGGTAGTCTCGAGGCTGGCAAGGAAGTTCTTAGCTGTCGTGTACAAGGCGTAGTGGGTGACGTCGGCGGCGGGCGCAGTGACAAGCTTCATTCCGAGGAACAGCATAGCGAGGTCGGGGCCAGCATTTTGCACCGTAAGGCCCATATCCATCCTCTTCTTAGATACTATGGGAAACCAGGTGTGGATCGTGGCAAAATAGTCCCGCGATACGTCGAGGATGACATTGCCCTGGCTGAGAAGCGCCAGAACGGGCTGCAAAGGAGTCTCGATTAACGGACGTGTTAAGAGCAGACAGGTACGGGATCAGGCTCTAGACAGGGCGAAGAGAAGACGAGGGCAGTTGGAGATAGCAAGCCAAGGAAACCCACCGCAGGAATGGCGCCGCGGGGAGCAGGCAGTCGGACACAGGACCAGATATAGCTGTCAATATCAAGGAACATAGATGCTGGAAACTGGGCTCCGGAGTTCGTGCCCGGATCCTCGACTATGGAGTAGGTAGGTGTGACGCCGACAGATCGGAATGATGACGAGGTTACGCTGCTCGGCCCGGTACTGTGGGTATCAAGGGACTCGCCTAAGGTGGCGCTGGATGTCAAGGCCGGGCCCGAGGTCGGGGCCGAGGTCGGGTCCGAAAACGAGGACTGCTCGACAGCTCTCGGAGAGTCGGCCAAGCGATTCTCAAGCTCAGCGAGACGCGCCTGTAGTAAACACCAGTCGCTGGCGGTCGGCTGAGGGTCAGCGGTGACGCCATACTCACACGAGCGCCTGGTTCGCCGGCACAGGCCGCATTCGGGGAGACCTTTATCGCAGCGTCGCTTCTGCCTCTTGCAGGCCTTGCAAGCCTGTTCGCTGCGGGAGGCCATGGTGGATGGTGGGTGCGGGTGTTGTTGTGCTCTGGAGGGGAGAATCGGCGAGTAGGAGGGAGATGGAGTAACTTCCGGGGCTCCGCTAGCAACAGTCTCGCCGAGTCCCGTCCTTCTCTGACGTCACACGCCATGCAGACATGCAGACATGCAGACATGCAGACTTGCTGTTTGGCCTGAGAGAGCGCTGAGCCGATGGAGGGAGCGGTGCGGGGAATGCGGCCGCATCAGCCGCATTCAGCTAACGCCGCGGAACTGGCTGACCCCGGCAATACTTCGTTATCGGGCTCGGTGGCGCGTACTTCGTATACCGTTACACAATACAATGCTGGGGCACCAGGGACGGACAAGTTATATCCAATCATGTTATTGTCCACGGAGAAGCGGTTCGTTGTTACAAAAAAAATAGATAAAAAAATAAAATAAAAAAATAAAAATAAAAAAAAAAGTATGTACAATACGAGCCATGCCGCGCTGCATGTCTCTGAAGAACCCTAGTTCCACCGCCCGAAACCAACCTCAATGCCATGGACTAGACATGCCGGCACGGGAGAAAACCGGTCGCCTACCGCCTACCGCCTGCCTCGATCCGGGTTCGGCATGAGTGTGCGGACTTGAGGTGAAGGTGCTACGGAGTTCCTGACGCAGCGGATATGCGTATGTAGGATGTCATTTCGGTCGGCAGGAGGACCGAAATGACATCCCACCTTCCTTCTCCCTCCTCCCTTCTCCCTCCTCCCTTCTCCCTCCTCCTGAGTAGACGGCCGTGGTGAGCAAAATCCGCAGATATGACGAAGTGGACGTCGAGTTTCAGCCTCTGGTCGGCATGTGCAAATGGGTTCCGGGCACTGACAATGTGAAGAGAGATGGTGCTGCCTTCAGCTCGCACGCTCCGGCTCTTTAGCAAAAAGCAAAATGAGGATTGGAAGTATCCAGCAAGAGCAGCCTCGTCCTTCACTTCGTAGATGGAGAAGAAGAAAAGTTTTTTTTTTCGATCGAATGCCGTCAAAATGTATTGATTGGTTATTGAATTGGTCGAGATTACTGCTTAACCTGGAGATTCCAACGGCGATGGCTGCCTTGAACTTCATCCAAGCTTCTTGCTCGTTATGTCTTCAAGTCGCCCAGACACAGTCCTCCAGAAAATTGCGCCTGAATCCGCGAGAGCTTAAGCACAAAGGACTACTTAATCCTTAAGAGTTGCAACGACGGCAATGTACCAGCCATCGACTATCGGTAGCGGAGCACAGAGGAATTCCTCCCCTCTTACCAGCGAAACAGAAAAACATCAAGAGCCTCGACACGCTTAGACATCTGATAAGAAGTTGTGAAAGTGACGTACAACAAGAGTAGCCATATATCTAGGCCCTGACTGCCCACAGTCCCTACCCTAATCTACGTATATAATCGTGAAGGCGCCTCCTGCCTCCCCCTTTTCTTCCCAAGTTCTAAGCTCATTGCGGGTGCCCGTGGGTCAGAAAGACCGGCCGGCCGCCAACGAGCTTCGCAGGGACTTTTATTTCCTTTCCCCTGCCGAAGAAATCGCGGTCCATCCGCTCGGAGGCTGTTACATTGTGCCATTGATGTCGGCAGACCATAAAATAGCTCGAATCGGTTCTATGCATCCTGTATTGTCGCGACCAGTTCAAGTCGTCGGGGGTGAGCGTACCTGCGACGACACTTGACGGGTTATTGTGTTCGGGCTCACTAGGCGGTGCCACAACACCCGGCAAGCGATTAATATTACCTGCGCACTCAGTTGCATCCGTCTCGCCTCTTTTTTGAGGGCTACCTTCGTCCGACCGGGGTCCGATTGCGATAGCGCGCAGATAGAGCTCCCCGCCGTCGTCGTCATAGAACGGGAACCAGGCCAACGCGAGCCTTCGGAAGGGGCCGTCAAGGGCGTAGCCATGCGATCCGGCCATAAGAAGAATATCCTCTACGGCCTTTCTGCCTCCACCTCTTTGGGACTTGAACCTTTTATTAAAATTGTTCTCGAATTTCAAGGTCTTAATAACCTGCCCCTCTCGTTTCGATATTTCCTCGCTCTCGCGATCAGTCTCCCCGCGGCCTGTCCTCTGAAATCCCCAAATGAAGGGTCCTAAAACGATGGACGAAAACACCATCGCTGACACCGCCGTTAGGCCAACACAGTTTGTACGTGAAAGGTCGGCTCCAAGTTCGATGAGGGCAGCGACGTTGTGGGGTTGATGGGAGAGGCAGGCGTAATGCAGAGGCGTGTCGCCGTGCAGGTCACTAAGATCGATTGGTGTGTCTGGAAAGGAGGACAGAGCTAGTTTAAACAGGCGGAGCGGCTGCTGCAGCGGTACCAGCGCCATGAGATGAAGTATGGACGTAGTTCTTGCCGAGTCAATGTACAGCTGAGACCCCCCTGCTCGGGGACTTGCACCCATGGCGTGGGCCAGGAACATATCCAGAAGCTCCTCTGCGAAAGGGATCGCGTAGAAGTCATCTTGGTTGCACTGCAAGAGGACTTCCCCGAGTATTGTGACATCTTCTGCAATTCGGCAGGGCCGAGAATGTGAATCCTTTAAGCAGCCAGACCTGCCCTCGGCAAGGAGGTCTACCTGGTCTCGAACCGGGATGCAAGGGTCGGCTCCGAGACTGAGGAGCGCTGCAACCAGGTGCAGTTTTCGGTTGCGAACCGCGAGGTGCAGCGCAGTGAGGCCGTCGCACAACTCTCTCGCGTCGACGCGAATTGAGTGTGGACGCAAGATCTGGATCATCTCCGTCTCGTATTGTCGATCGCCATCGCCGAGTGCGAGGAGATGCCAGCAGGAAAGCCCTCTCGTCTGTGTGAGCGAATCGTAACGAGCTCCCCGAGTGAGTAGGAATTCGACCATGTGCCTGCGGCGGTAGAGGATAGCTGTGTGCAGGCATGTTAAGCCTCGCCAACGGGCTTCGACATTCCAGTGCTTTCGGAGGATTAGGTGCTCGAGTAAGTAGATATGGTCGTGTCGGACGACCGACCACAGGACAACGTTCTCATACCCGGGCTGGAGAGAGAGAAGCAGCTCGAGGGCTCCGACTACCGACCCCGGGTCACCAAAGCCCAACCGCAGCCGCCGCTCCGGGGTGTCATCCTCTGATACTAGCAGGCCGAGGGGCGTCTGAGAGAACTCTTGCGGCAGCTCGAATTCTCCCTTGTTGAGTGCGTCGAAAAACATGCAGAGGATCTCCGTGTTCGTGCAAGGAGTCTCTAGGAGTAGGCAGAACTTATTTTTTGTCCCCATGGCGCCGCGGAATGAGGGCCAGTGTGGCCTCGTGGCAAACCGCGCCCCGAGTTCGAGCAACTTCCTGGCAAGGGTCGTCTTTCCGTGCGATATAGCCCATCTCAGGGGGGTTACCGAGTAGGAATACACCAAGGGCCAGAGATCAGATGTGTCCAGGGCAGACGCCTTGCACATGTTGTTGACATCTCCGCCCCTAGCGGCCAGAAGGGCTGCTAGCTCTGCGGCGGCGTCGTCGTCTTCGACGTATACGAGATAGTGCATGGGGCTGGGAGATGCTAGAATCTTCTTATCCCATGTCGCTGGTGGCCGGCAATCAGCTCCGTGAGTGATCAAAGTCCGAGCGATTCGGTGGTGCCCGCGACGCAAGGCACACAGCAGTGGAGTTCGGAGCTTGCGAGACGAGTTGATCCGATCGACGTCCAGACCGGCCCCGAGCAAGCTCTCAACCGCGCTCTCAAACCCAAACAGGCTAGCAATGTGAAGGAGGGAACCGTAGTTGTATGCTCCAGAGTAGCCTCCGGGACGAGAATTGCTGAGAAAGACAGACTCGATAGAAGCAGCTGCTGTTGACGCCAGCAGCGATTCCGGGTCTGACAGATCGAAGTGCGGCAGAACGTGTCTGCGGTATTGCAAACTGCCGGGCCATTCCAGGTTGAAGGAGAAGTTGGCGTGTTCCGTGGCCAGCCGGCACTCGGGGGATCCTGGATAAAACCTCTTGAGGTCTTGAATGGCGATGATCGATCCTGAAATTGCGCCGGCCAAGAGCCATTGGCGCTGCACTTCGTCTTCCCTCTCGAGATTCCGCTGATACGCCGCGAAGAGCCGTCTGCTGATCGCCCGTGCCTTAACGCATCCACCGTCAGCAGCGCGCACGATCCACTCGAGGCCTCGATCGATGTCCTTGCTAGTGTGAAGCCCCATAAGATGGGCTAGGCCGTGCTCGAAGGGCAGCTCGATGCTTTTTAGCCTGCCTTGCCGGTGGTACTTGATCGGGATCAGAATCTTGGGAGTATTCACACCGCCCTGGGGATTAGAATTAAAGGATAAGTAGTCGGTATCCGGACCGCTCGTATTTTGATCGGAGTCCCAGTTCCAGAGGTCGTCATCGTATTCGCTTGAGGGTTCAGCGAACACCGCCTCGTTAAACACTTCAGCCTTCGGATGATTAAAGTATTCCCGTGGCCAGTGAGCGTAATACAAAGGCTCATGAAGAATCTGGTCTCGACTTAGTTCTCGTATCCGAAGCACTGATCCGACTGGCAAGATGGCCGAGACATACCCTTACCGGCGCCCTATACCTAGAGTTTGAGTCCTGCACCAGATACCGGCAGCTCTCGACGTCGTGTCGGATTCTTGAGGTGCAGGCTAGCTTGCACTGACAGCCCGGTGCTCCGGAGGGATACTGCAGAAGACGAGTGGCGGTTAGTGTTATCTGTCATCCCACTAAGTCGTCTTGCATGTAGACGTACGTCGAAGCTCCAAGCCGCCCTCCACTTAGGCAACTCTGACCCTCGAAGCTTAGAGATGTCGTCGACCTCGTAATGCCCCCACCTCCAATCTCTCCTTATGAGGGTTGGATTGAAATGCTGGACCCCATAGCCCTGGGAATATGGCAATGTGCGGTACCCCGCATGGCTTAGAACGAGAAGGGCATGTCTGCTCCAATAGAGCGGGTGGCCCAGAGACCTGTGCAATTCGGGGACGGACGGATCTGCCTTGATCGAGGCGGCATAGCCGTAGCTGAAAAGTAGCTCCATGTTCTCCTCAACGGTGCCCGAAAAGTCCTCGAGTTTGGCCACCATTGTTTCACCTAAGCTGTCAGAAGCAGTAACGATCTCTGATGGGCTCACCGGCTCATTAATCGCAATCTTGACCACAGGTTCATCGCTAAGACTTGTTGCCTCCATATCGTAGGGCAGCAGCTCCTCAATGCGGCTATCTATCACAGAAGCCTCCTCGTCGGTACCCGAGTTCCAGTCGCCACGACTGCTGTTGCGTGGGGCTTTTCTGCTATCGGCACCACTGTTGCTGGAGCCTGAATAGCTTCTGCTCGGTCGTAGGGACCGCCTTTGGGAGTCGTTTAACAGAACGAAGGACTTGCCAAGTTCCGCCTGAGGCTTGGGGCGGAGAAGCGTGCTGGAAGCTCCCGCCGTCTCCGGAGATAGGCGGCGTATCGACAAGGTGGGCAGACTGATTTCCTCGCCGCTAGGTCCCAAACGAACGGAAGTTAATCCAATCATGAGACAGAGAGCATGATCAGCCAAGCCCGCGGCGTCGTCCGGCCCTAGGTCGTGTCCATTTGGGACGAGGGACCATCCTATATCTAGCGACGGGAGCATGGGATGCGATGGCGATGATTCTATTGCGCCAGGGGAAGCCGTCTCGATTTGTGATCTGGAAACCCCGCCAACATCTGAGCTTCCGAGAGACCTGGCTGCTGCAAGTGCTCTTCGAAGGCGTTTTCTGGACCGTCCACGCGCAGGACTGTCAAGCAGAGACGGCGCGGCCTCTGTAGCAGTCGTCGTTTGCTTTGAACCTGTCTCTATCGAGGATAACGTAGCCTTGGATAAGCCTTGTCGGCGGGCTCGGCGCCGCTTCCTTCCTCGGAGTGCCGCAACTTGGACCTCGTCATCACGAACGTGACTGCTTGCGGCAGGAGTTAGACTAGGGAGGTCTCTGGTTAGACCGGAGCATATTCGTTGGGCGTCGACAGAGATAGACTGAGGTTTCAGTTCGTTCCACTGCCGGACAATCTGCCTTTTAACTTGACCAAGCCACTTATAGTAAGGTTGCAGTGGCCTGTCCGAGTTCTTCACGACCAGGACGGCAATTATGGGGGTCCAGCTCGCAGAGGAGGTATCTTCTACGTTCAGGACGGCCACCTCAGGGACCCAATAGTAGCTATACACTCCTTTGTCCAGTGCTAGGTGCTCGCCAAGCTTATGGGACAGGAGACGCGAGAGCTTTTCCTGGCTCATATCCCACACGTAGCTCTTATCCGGCCGGGAGGAGGACGTGACAGTGTCAGAATGGAATATCTTCAACGACGCCTCCATACGACCGGCATTGTTGCGCTGCTCGAGTATGGTCGGTATCTCAACGAGGCAGAAGTGGCGTTCCAATTCGGGAAGTGGAGGATGATCCATGAGGGTGCCTGAGCCGCTGTCTGACGCGTTACTTTGGCTGCTCGGAGACCCCAGATTCCAGATATAACTAGACGACATAGTAGTATTAACTCGAGCTGGGTGCTGTTAGTACGATAGACTTGTTAGGGTTGACTATTTTGGAAGTTTGATTGTTGGCGCGGACCAAGAAAGACCTTACGGAGATCGCCCAATCTGATGTAGGTAGCCGACGATACGAGGAGGTGGGGGAGACGCCGTCGGATGGCTCAGCTCAAGGCTGGCTTGAAAACTGATCAGTGGTCGGGTTGGTCTACAGCCCGAGGCCAATGGATAGCATGACTGAGCTGAGGCATAATATTGCTGAGGCGTTTCGGGCTGGATTTATGGCTGTGTTCCCTCGACAGTCCCGCATACTGAGTACTGAAATAGGATTAAGAACCCAGCCTCCAATCAGCCCGTGTCGCCTTAACATTGCTTCCCTGCATAAGACTCCCAGATTCTACGATTTGGCTTTATAAAGTCGCTTTCCTCCATCCGACCCGCCCTGGTTTTCTTATTTAAGAAAGCCATTCTCCTCGCTGGCGATTAAAAAAAACTGAGTATTGTCTTTTGTCTCAGCCCAACTTTGAAATCAAGGCCGCCTGGGCAGCCCTAGCCAGAGAACAACCATGGAAGCGGCTGGTCTCGCGATTGGCGTTGCTTCGGTAATCTCAACTCTCCAGACATGTCTGCATGCCTATCAATCCCTCAACACGGCTCTGGCGATGGTGGATACCGCGGCCGGTATTAACCTACGGTTTCGAGTTGAGGAAATGAGACTACGCCTATGGGGGAGGAGCCGCGGCATCTCTTTCGACGGAGACAAAGAAGGTCACGGCGAAACTACCGTGGCTTCCGGTTCAACTGCACCGTCTCAGGAGGGGAATGATATCGATGCCCGCCCGGATCATTTGCGCCGCAACGACATCCTCGACATTCCGCAGATGAGGCGCCTCGTCCTGGACATTCTGGCAAGGATACTCGGCGTCCTGGAGCAGCACGGGCGTATGGTCGAGAAAAACAATGCTCTGAAGACAGCAGGTTCTATTGAAGGAAGCAAGGACGGAGCTGAATCCCCAGACCTTTCCATCAGCCAGATCTTAGCAGCCATGGCTGTCCAAGGAGAGAAAGTCAAAGCCATATCCAAGAAGACACACTTGACCGCGAAGTTCCGATGGGCGGTGCGGGACAAACAAGCCATGGCCGATCTGCTCGAGGAACTGGCCGCACTGAATAATGGCTTAGAGAGCTTGCTTCCGAGAGACGATGCCGCTACTCTTTCTCAAGGCCTCACTGCCGAGGTCATTAATGCGGAGCCCGACCTGCGGAACGTTACGAGAGAGTCGTTCGGGGAGATGGGTTGCAGCGCTGCCGCGACAATTGAGCTCCGGCAGATAAACATGACGAACCTGTCAGAGGAGGCCTCACCGTTCTCCAGCGAACCACCAAGTGACGCAGACACGAATACTGGCCACTTAATTCCGATGTCCTGCTTCCCGGGTTTCGTAGAGCCCAGACTCAAATATGAACAGACTTCTGGACGAGGCTACGATGTGGTGCTGGAAGTGCCTTCTGTCCGATCCCTCTATACTTACATCCCTGATTCGAATGCTGCCAGCCAGTCGCTGGAATCCGGACAAACACAGCAACAGCAGCACCATCCAGAAATCGTCCTGATTGAGTGGAGGTCGCAGAGGGCTGAGTCAAAGTTCTCGATCATCTCAGGCGAAGCGCTGGCGAGACGTCGTGGCCACGTCGTCTCCCTCCTACGCAGAACAGCCACGTCTGACGATAGTTATCGGGTTCTCAACTGCCTGGGGTTCTCCCTAGCGCTTGGCCGTCTCCCCAACGGCGAAACGCACCCCATAGTCGGCTTCGTCTATCAGCTGCCCACCAACGCAGCCAACCACATGGAACCAGTCAGCCTGAGGGCCATGTTAGGGGAGGCGTTCGCATCCGAGGACCCGCGTGTCCCAGACCTAGACGACCGCTATGCCCTCGCCAAGAGTCTGACCGCTTCTCTCTATCACCTCCACTGCGCGGGGTGGATCCACCGAAAGATATCGAGCTACAACATCCTCTTTTTCAGGGATAAGACCAGCGGACGGATCAACCTGAGCCAGCCATATATTTGCGGATGGCAATACGCGCGTCCAGACTCGCGTACTTCGGGATACAAGAGAGATGCCCTCCAGAGCGAGATGTCGGCCGCCGGCATCGGCGATCTCGACATGTACATCCACCCGGATAGACTGGACAGGGAGAAGGGCATGCCTCGCTTCCGGAAAAGCTACGACATATATAGTCTGGGGATCGTCCTGATAGAGATAGCCTTTTGGGAGCCCATTGTAGCCTTTGCCAGTATCGAGGATCGGACAAAGATGGAAAACTTCGAGGTCCGATGGAAACGAGGAACAGGGTGGTCATCGGAACGGTGGTCGTCGGACATACGGGCGGCCGTGGAGAAGGAGCTTGGGCCAGAGATGGGGCTGACTTACCGAAGCGCTGTGTTGACTTGCCTCGGGGGTCTGAAGACTGCCAACCGTGAGAACCAGGTCAACGAACCGGAGGATATGAAAGATATGGAAGGAGGGATAGAGAAAGAATACTTTTGGAAAGTCGTCAATGTGTTGAAGCGTGTCTAAGTGCCCATATTAGTGGCTAGTGGGGCCAGGCGCCAGAAACACATACCAGGATAAGTAGCTTCGGTCCAAAAACAAAGGAAGAAGCAGTCGAGGGTATCCGGAGGTATGGCGAGGAGCGGGAGAACAAGGGCCGGTGACAGCGGCATGACGACCCGGCGAAGGCGATCTGCCAACGCATGGAGCCAGTCATCCAGAAGACAGTTAGGGACGCCCTCAAACAAAGTCGAGAAGATGTTCGAGAAGTATAATCTAGAAAGAAATATGCGGGAGGATATATTTCCTCTAGTTGATGCGGTGAAAAGTAACCTAAGCGAGATGGGCAACCTCGACTCCAAATCAGAACACTTCTTGACTAGGTTACACCATGACTTTGTCGAGAATGGGATGGGGCTCTCGGGGATTCAGGAGGAGCAGTTCCGCGAGATTCGGGATCGTATTACCGAACTAGCGGCCGAATTTGGGGACATTTCCTCCCGAGCCGATGACCGATGACAGTGGCGTATGGTAAACGCCGAAGAGCTACAGGGCATCCCGGAGGATCGACTAGCCCAGCTAGAAAAAGGCATCAACGGAAACGGGCAGGATGGCGAATTGTTGATCACATTTCTAGAGCATATAAGCTCTTGGACGCAGATTGCAGTAAACTACATCCCGAAATGTCCCTCAGAAGTGGCACTCTTACCAAGTCCTCGCTTCCCATTCAAAGTCCTCTCCCGAGCATCCATGGACAGAGTATCACATTCCGTGGCAGGTTCAATATCACGAGAGCAGTTTCCGAAGCGACAGATGTAAGTTGATTCCAGAGGCGGATTCGATCTTCATTACGAGTGCAAGTATTGTGTACCCAGTTCCCATCATCATATAACTAAAAAAGGCAAAAACGAACGCCGTCAGTGCAGCAAGACTGAACAATCAGCTTGTCTGCCAGTCTAAAATATGTTCATGCTTTAGGGACCATGCGTCTAGGACGCAGTCCCAGGGGGTTCGGTATGCCGCTGTCCCCGTCCAGATTCTCTAATCTAACACATCGCGCAACAACGAACAACACACAACGCTGCTATTATTATAGTGCGTATACAACTAAAAAAGAAAGGAAGAAGAAAAGGCAACGCAGGTATTCGGTATATGCGCCACCACCATCAAAAGCACCCCAACTCTCCCATGCTCCCCTTACTCGGCATCGCCGAAACATGAGAGCATAATGGCATGCGTAATCCTGTAAGGATCCGCGTTGGAGGCAGGTCGGCGGTCCTCGAAGTAACCATAGCCCTTGGCACCAACTGGGAAATAGTTAGTATGCTGGACACTTATTGCGCATACAGCTCAGGTAATAAAAACTCACCTTCCCTGGGGATACGGATAGAGCAACCACGGCTAGCAATACCCCAAGTGAATTGGTCAATGGCACCAGTCTCGTGCCTGCCAGTGAGGCGCTGCTCGTTCTCCTCACCATAGACGGCGATGTGGTCGGCGTGGCGGGCCTCGAGCTTCTTGATGGCAGCCTCGATATGGGCCATACCGCCCTCGACACGCATCTCCTCGGTGGAGAAGTTGGAGTGGAGACCAGCACCATTCCAATCGCCTTTCATAGGCTTGGGGTGTACGGAAACCTTGGCGCCGAAGTCCTCAGCAACACGGTTGAGGATAAACCTGGCAACCCAGAGTTCATCACCCATCGAAATACCCTCACAAGGGCCAACTTGGAATTCCCACTACTCGCGGGTTAGATTCATATTGCACAAAAACTCTTAATTCGGATCCAAGGTCAACATACCTGAGCAGGCATTACTTCGGCGTTGGTACCAGAGATTTTGATACCAGCATACAAGCAGGCCTTGTAGTGCGCAAGGACGATATCGCGCTGGACAACGTTGCCGTAGCCAACACCGCTGTTCCGGGGTTAGTATAACTTGTTATTACGCAAAATGCAATCGCTTCCATCCACATACCAGTAATATTGGAACTGAGGAGCAGGGAAACCGCCCTTGGGCCAGCCAAAGGGCCTGTCATCTTCACCGAGGAGAGTGTACTCCTGTTCCAGACCGAACCAAGGTTTCCTGTCCTTGTGGGCCTCCATAAGCTTAGCGCACTCGTGGCGGTAGTTGTACTTATTGGGTGTGCCATCGTTGTCCCAGCACTCCGCGAGGACAAGGATGTTGGGCGAGCCAAGGAAGGGATCGGCGAAGAGGGCGACAGGCTTCAGGTAGACATCGGAGTTGTCGCCAGGAGCCTGACCGGTAGAGGAACCGTCGAAGTTCCACGTGGGGAGATCCGCGATGGTGTAATCCTTAGCAGGGAGCGTCTGCAGCGTACGGTGTTAGTCAAGGCTAGACTTAAAAAAAAAAAAAAAAAGCCAAGAACAAGTTCGTGCTGAAAACCATAACGAATCCATTTTCCCTGAATTGCCTGCCAACCTCAGCGAAATGCTGGGGCTATGACGCAATACTGCCAAAATTGAACCCGACACTTCGACCGTGGTCTTGAGACTAATGAGCCGAATGATAGGGACACAAGCCGATAGTCGTGGCGGTGGTGGCATGGATTAGTAACCTAAGCACCCCACCACCACCGGCGAAGACCGCGTCCAGCCCCACCATCACTATTAGTCACAGCGTGCCCTTGCCCCTCCACCCGCAGGCAGAGCGCACCGGGTTTCTCGCCCCCAATGGGAAAGAAACCAAGACCCGTAAAAAAACAAAGCAGCGAATAGTAGAAAGGGAAACAAATTTGCGCGGGAGATGCGAAGACAAGGGTGTATGTTGTAGAATAGTTCGCAAAAAACTTACCCTGGACTTAGAACGAGTGCTGCCGACAGAGTCGATCCAGATGTATTCGGCAATGATACTGCCCTTCTGGTCGAGGCTCATGTACTTCATGAGCTGTAATGGAATCGTTAGCAAGAGTAATTTTTCTTCCTTTTTCTAGCGTGACTCCGGTTGTATGCGTGCAGCCTGAAGGGAGGCCGCCGCCGTTGTCGGCGCGGAAGAATTTGCGGCTGCAGAAGAAGGCAGCTTACCGTATCAGTCCTCGATGTGAGCGCCTAGAGAAGCACAAAAACCAAACGTCAGCATATCCCAATTCTTCTTCTGAAGATAAAAGCACTCATGTAGGACACATCCTTTCCGGTGGTAGCACCGGACGAGTCCAACAGGGGGGGTTTCCGAGAGGGCCTGCTTAGCACGTACCATGGCTGCGGTATCTGGTGTTGTGCGTTAAAGGTGGGTTTTGTTGGTGGGTGCTCGAGATATCGGTAAGAGAAAGTGGTCGTTTTCTGGAACCAAACAACGAAAGGCAAAGCGGTTTCAGAAGAGAGAAAATGAAGAAAGAGAAAAAAATATGGACTTCAGAGTCGAAGGCGATAAGGATTGATGGGGAACACGGGAGCTAAAGGGATATTTATGGGAAATCTAAAATCGAGGCCTTGAAAGTAGACCGGGGAGAACCTGAGGTCTTTATGTTCCTGTACCGGTTTGTCGACGGGACAATAAACGGGACTGTGTAGGCTCGTGCCTCCCTGGAGATTCCGATAAGAGACTTACTCCGTAATAGCGCGGTTTGCCCAGGCGAATGAAGGCAGGGGGTGGCGATTCGGGACATTGGAGGGCGTGTGGGCATGGTGGGGTTTTATCAAGTATGACGATAGGGCGTGGATTGGCCGAGGATGAATTTTTGCGGGTAGTTGCCAAGTACTACAAGTTGCAAGATACGGCGGGTACTGTCAATGACTTACATAGCCCATACCCTAATGCTGCGCAATGCTGTACCAAGCGAGTCTGGTTACCGCGCAGATACAGGTCTTTTTCCCTGGCTAGGCCCGCCAGGATTCTTTCCACAATAAGCTGGCCAGGCCGCCCAAGGCGCTTTAATGGTGGAAGTAGCGTCCTGTTTACGTACTGTGCAGTTCTGTGCTCACTGTCCCAGGTACTTGCACTGATACGAAGAACGGACTTTCCGCACCGCCTATCGATAGAGCCTGGTGTACCTGCCCCTCAAGATCATCCCCAATCAATTGTGCTCCCTCTCACCCAACATGTGCTGACCAAGTATTAGTCTAGAGGGGCAATGTTCTTCAGGTGCGACTCAATGGTCTGTGAAAAAGATGGAGGAGCCTTTCCCCCCTGTACGATATACGACTCGCTTGCTTTCTCTCTCTCCCCCGACCACCGTCAATACCCGTCACCTGTTTCCTATGACTCTTCTATTTTCCGCTTTGTTGGGGCACGGTATTCGCAACACGAGGTTCGCTACTCAAGGGCTTGCCGAAAGACACAGTGCACGAGCATTATCCTGGTCACTGAGCTGATAGGCAAATCAGCACGATGGTTATCCCGATTTAGAAGGGGGGGCGTGGGCACAGCCCACCCACCTTTTTGTCGACAGCAACAGCCGCCCTGCTTCCCAGCTTTGGCATTTGTTCGTTTTCCCTTCCCCTTCTCTTTGAAAGTTTGGAGGCGATAAGACTCCAAGCCAGCAATTGATGGCATATGGAACGGGGGACTACTCCTAAGGTACTCTGAAGGCTACAAGTGCAGTACGATGGAGTACGCTCTAGTACACAAGTGTCAGGTATACGCCTAGTCACGAAGCCATTGACCTGAGGCGTCAAATGTTAGGTGGGGTCTCCAATAGATACCAAGATACAATCATACAAGATACTGCAAAGCTACGCGACGACCGTATCGTCTTGTGTCTTGCTGTACACGACAGGTTCTTCCGCACCACTAGGAAGGTTCCCCTTAGGTTGCTTTAAGCGTCCCGACTGGGTGGCTGTACGCACTACGCAGTAACATAATGAATTATTGCTTTTCGCGGCGCCCTACACCGACCAGCCGAACTCCTCTCCAGCAAGGACTGTATAATATACGCCAGATTAGGCGGGGAAGGGTCAGGCGCCACCACAACTCGCTTGATCACACCGATTGTTATTCCAAAAGCGCAACCCCTTTGAGACCACCCCCGTCCACCGAAGGGAGGTTCACGATAAGAAACACATCCATTATCATATTATCAGAGGCGACACGCGTCGGATTGGATTGCCCATCCTGGGACCTTGGGGATGCAGGGTGAGGGTAGATTCATTTTTACGGGCAAACGGGAATAAGAATCGGCGAAGTACTCCTACTCCGTACACCAGTGGAAGGCAACGCGAATAGGGCCTATTACAACGCTAAGAAACGGGCCTTTTTGGGAACTGACAGACCGCGTCGCAGCTCGTCTGGAATCCGAGAACCAGATTTGCCATCCATCAATTGATATGTGTCGGAGTTATCCCTCGTATGCAAGGACCGCCTGCGGACTATCAAATCCCCAGTGACTGACTGGACGACTGCACGTTTATGTTGATGTCGCAGCATTGCTCTGGGACATGGCTCATCCCGTCTTTGTTGGCAGCTCCAGCTCTCCAAGTTGTCCACCCGTATTGAACGCCACCCCAGCCCGAGGTCCAGGTTTCTTTCCTTGTCCACCCAGCTTCTGTCAACGGGGGAGAACCAGAAAAGGCGCAACAGTTCCTCAGACATGAGTAAAAAAAAAAAAAAAAAGCACAGTACGCCGGGCATTAACATCGTTGGCATCATACCAAGTAGTAATTCCAGCAAACTCTGTTGCTAATTGTGTTATCAAGTATTACTCGATCGAATCTCTCAAAGAAACAGTTCCTCATAGTCATCAACTCCGAGCTCCTTTTGCGCATTTCCCAGGGTCTTTACCCGCGGGGAAGGTGTGGGGTGATGGGAAGGGGCATGCCACGCTTCACCCGCACACCACCACCACCACTTTAAATCCAGGCCCGGCCAAGGAAATGCCTGGGTTGGTGGAAGGGTGCAAGGGCTCATTAAGTCGTCGATCTCATCAAGTGCAACCCACCATCTCAACTGACTTTTTTCACTTGTGATATCTCGGTTTTCTGTGTTACCCTCGTCAGCCCACGCTTGTTTTTGTTGATTCTCGACTAAGGGAAAAGGTGGTCTTCGAATACACTTTGCGACTGTACAAATCGTATCACTATCCTGTATGTTAGGGGAAGTCGTGGAAAGAGACATTTGATCGATTGATCGTGGGAGAAGAGAATAAACAGAGAACACATGAAAGGGTGCGACCCTGCGGAGAATTAGAGTGAAGAACGTGAGTCTGAGTTTCGGGTACGGGTACAGGGACATGATCAAATTCCCTTCGGGAAATCTGCGTAAAATCGACCTCGGAAGAGGTACACGCAAGTAGTGTACATCCGCATTCCAGCTCAGTTCGAAGCAAGTGCGTAGAAACAGCCACCACAAAATCATTGACGTATCGACTAGCCTAAACCTACCCCCAGCGCCAAAAGAAGGCAGGCAAACCCTATCACGGTTGTATTTTCCATCCTGCCAAGCTTGGTCGGCATCCAACGTTCTGGAACGGTCTACAGATGGACTAATGCTGGGGTCATACGTTTCGTCTCGGCAGCCACCGTGAAAGCAGTCATTGCCTGCCATCTGTCCCCCGTTTGGAAAGCACTGATCACAGCTACGATGTTTCGTGTCATAAGAAGATATCTTGACACATTTATTGGTCGTTTAGACTGCAGTGCATATATGTTTTGATATTTGCTGGGTGACTCTGATCAATCCTACATATATTGATGCTTCGGTTATCTGTCATGGCCTTTTGGGCCTCTGAGCTGTAGTCCTGTCCCTCCTCGGAAGCATGATGGGTGTCTCTCTAGACTTTGCAAAATCACAACGGAGAGCTGAACGGTGGGGTGACCGTCTACGACACGGTCGATTACTGAAGACGAAGATGGGATCAGTCACCACGGAGAGAGAAAGTCGAACCGTCCAAAACGACGCAAACACAGTTTTAACTTTTTACCCCAGACCCCTGTCTTCCTCCCGCTGAAAGAGCGTCAAGACAACCAGGGCAATGCGTCGTCTTCATGTGTGAGTTTTATATGCCTCAGCACTTGGTGCTCAGTAATAATGCCCAATTGAGGCTTCCCTCCGTTGCCGTTCCCGTCGATCTGGGCTAGGTTCCCCTCGGCCCCTCCTCCCCTTCCACAGCCCCAGCCTTGTTACAAATCGTCTCCACCGCGTGGCTTTCTTGGTCCAAGTGCGTCTCCATACAAAGTGCGACCTGATGGAGTCAAGATCGATGTTCCTGCTCCCTCTCTGTCAAGAGACATTCCCCTGACTATCCCCGCCACAGCCCCTCTTCTCTTTTCCCCTACCGGGATGTATATACGAAGTATGTGTGTAGTGGAGGAATACAGTGAACGGTTCGTTTCATCCAGGGTACACCTACGATCCTATGAACTGGCTGGTGTACGAAGTGAGTACATACGGTGCTCCAGGCATTGGAATGGAAGAGCATACGGTACATGTGGAAATGTCCGTCTCATGCAGGATTTGCCAAGATGAACCAGCGCCTGCGATTGGAAGATAGTGTACTTCGTAGAGTCCGTTTCAGTCCCGAGGGCACTGTGCAGATAAACCTGATGATAACCTCGAGGAACGACCTTTCAGCGTCCAGCTATTAGACGTTGGGCAGCACAATTGTGTGAGGGGTCATTGGGGCTGCTTCCAAGGAGTATCAATCGATCAATTGATCGATAGAACTATTGCCACTTCGCATGTACGAAGTAGAACTCCCCTCCTCCTCTGCCTCTTCCCCAGACAGCCCCCCAAGCAGCAACACAGTGTACGAAGTACTTCGTACAAGTGAAGTGCTTGTGTACCTTGCGTATCCCTTCAAAAAGGGAATAGTCTGGTTTGTCCTTATCAGCTGGTCCTGATTGGCTATTACTTGATGTTCTGCATAATTGATTGAAGATCAGGGTCTCCAACTCTAGTGTAGCGTACTTTCTTAGGTACTTACATACCTCGAGACTAAGAATCAAGCTCAAGTTTATCTCAAGACTCAAGGTTGAGTTCCCCCTCCTTCTTCTCTTTCGAGCCACACTTCCCTCGCTTCATTCTTTGGTCATATGCCCAGAGTATGTTCATATGTCTTCCCTATGCCGGTGAGGGCCCCGCGAACACTGAGACATGGGATTGATACTTTCTCGCCACCGCATTTATGTTCGATTTCTGGTCAGATCTGGTTTACCTTTATCTCCAGATAGCCGGATACCGGGGTTGTCGGCTAAGGAAGAGGAAAGGTGTTGCATCCCCATGTTGTATTACAAGTACTACATCCTCTGAACCTCGAGTTTCCTCGAGCTTGACTTTGCGACGGTCGTTTTGGGTGCTTTTCTTTTTTTCTTTTTCTTTTTTTCTTTTTTTTTTTCTTCTTCTTTTTTTTTTCGGGGAAGAAAAATTTTCTTCTCCCTCTCTCAGGCGGGAAGTGCTAAGCCAATGCAGCCTGGCACCGGCTCCTTCAGACTATGCGCCCTTTTTCTCTCCACTCCTTCACCCCCTTTCAGTTTCCATTACGACAGTGCAAGATTCCCGTCCGCGTTTTAATGGGTTCGAGGTCTCTGTCCACACCCCCCACAAAGGGGTTGTTATTACTCAAACTATATCTAGAACATATTGTCTTGTCATCGCGGCCCTAGTACCGTTGATGTCCATGCTCCACCAGTTCTCATGTCTGGGGATACCCTTCGAGAACAAAAGGGAAGAAAGAGCCTGAAAGTGACGGGGGCCAGAACCTTTTTAGCAGTTTTTTTAGTGGGAAAGCGGTGAATCAATATCCCGCTGTCGCGTGCATGCAGCAGCCGCACTCTCCACACACCGCCAAGTCCAGTTTTATGGAATGCAGGTCCTTTTCCTTTGGAGACGAAGTTTCCTTCCCACCCCCTTTATTTCAAAATATGGTGATTGTTGCTTTTTTACAGTATTTTTCCCTAGGAAACTCTCCGCCGGAAGAACGGACTGCGGGATCAAGAAACATCTCGGTCTGCTTCGAATGCCGTGTAAATGTTACGTTTTCCGGTCAAGAGTTAAGCCTGCGGAGCTTACCGGAAGGAATTTTCTCTTCCGGACCTTTTTCGGAGCCGTCGGCCCGGCACCTGTTTCCTGAAAGTTGCGTCCCGCCGGGGGTTGGTTTCACAAACACCCAGGGTCATCGGCGTCTTCGCCAAGCTTAAGGCTGGCGTCGAAGCCCTGCCGTTTGGGCATGAATTCAGTGCCTAAATAGTGGATTCCTTTTTTTGGAATTTTTTTTTCCTCACATTTTTATTTTTTATTTTTGGATATTTTCGGCTATCCCCATTTTTAGGGGAGGATTTGCTCCAGAGCCTAGGTAATTGCCCCCTTTCAAAACAGTGTCGATTCGGACCACTCACTGGACACGGACACGCGGCATATGAGTTGCCGAGCCAAGGCTTTTTTGTTTTTTTTTTCATCCACTGCCGAATTTCTAGAATGTTGGGAATTCTTATGTACGAAGTACTTTGTAAACTACTTCGTAAGTTTACACTCTGACCCAATTCATTGGGAGTCAGCTCACGTGCGGACCCGGCAATACGAGGCTGGGTGGCGCAGTTCCAACCATTAATAGATTGTGGCGGTGGCGGGTTATCTCCGACGAGGAACATCCCCTGTCATCTTGTCCTGAAAACAGCTGTCTTTGGGGGAAAGCACAGCGAATAACCATCGAAGAAAAAAGGGGACCTGAGGAACGGAGAGAGGCTACGTCATTCTAGGAATAGAACGACCTGCTGGCAAAGGAACAGTCGATGCTGGATTCTCTCGGAGACAAGTTCTTCGCACCCACTGAGACAAAACCTCCAAAGGAAAGAAGCTAACCACGAATCGAACACGATCAGTTAGGTTTATGGTCGGGATACGAAGTATAGAAATATATATTTCTCCGCATGGCCCTTGGGAACCGCCAAGGCCATGTCTCACTAAAACATTCAGCACACAACCTCCTCGTACCTTCCCCAGCCTAACAGAAGCAATTGACGAGTTTCCGAATGTTCCTTGGCGGCCGCACCATGACCGCAATCCCTCAATGATCTCAGCCAGCTCCTCCCAGAGACCGGACTCAGATCCGAGCAAGATAGGATCGTACAATCATCGAACCGAGCCCGAACAATGCTCCTTCCCCCACTGGTGTTCTGTGCACCGCACCTTACAACCGGGGTTAAGGAAGGGAGTACCCGTCGAGGCTTTGAGATCTCGACGCGTCGGAGTGTAGGGTCATTGAATGTGCCCAGCTGACTGCACCCATTGCACTGAGCCGGGTGCATTGCAACTACTAGTTTCCAAGATTAGACCCATTTCGTCCAGGACAGTACGAGGGGATAAAGGGCGGGTGCAAGTCTGATGCCGTGAAGGAAAAGTGGCTTACATGAAATCTCGAAAACGATTCAGCGACCGGCTATTGATTAACCACCACGGATGTGAAATCGGTCAGGTCGCTCCTCTGGTCCTGCGGTAAGGATGGGTGTCTTGAAAAATCCTGAAGCAGTCGAAGCCTGAACTGCTGTTGCAGCACAGGGGCTTGAAAAGCGGCGCCGCCGGACGTGCTGGAGTCATGCAGTTTGATCTGGAAGGCGCCCGGGCGGCCGGTAGACTCCCTGCCGAGCCCGCGGAGCATATCAGGGTGACCGTGGGGGCCAAGTTCGTCAAGGTTGACTTTAAGGACAACATGAGGCATTCCAAAGAGGACATCGTCCGCCGCGAATGGTCGATTGAGTCCACCGACCATGGTTCGTTAACAGGCTCTCAACCATCACGAACGGCCAAGTCTCTGGCGAGGCGCCATCACGATCTCGCCTTTAGCTATCGGACATCAGTGTATCATCGACAGTCGCTTTACCAATGGCCACCATCGATCACCCAACAGGGACAAGTCTAGGACCTAGACGAGATTGATTGTGGCCTCGCCTTTGGCAGTCATATCTGTGTTGGCACCAGCATTGTAGCTTGGCGCTACCTCTATTGGACGACGTCGGCCTCGATGTGTGTTCGAACCAGCATTTCAATCCGGGGTGACCTTGATTGGGAGAGATTGGTTGGTCAGCCTTGCCGTGGGTGGATGTAATTGATGTATTGGTCCTTCTGCCAGACCGTATTAGCCGGGTGAGGTTGAAAAGGGTGTGAGGGAAAGCATTTGCTCGGTCTATTTTCCAGCCTAAAAGAGGAAAAGAAGTTTGGTTCGATGTTTCACGTTGGGGGCTGAGAAGACTGGAAAGAGCGAGGAGGCCATCTCGATTCGTTGTTCAGGCTGACTCATCAGTCACATCGCATGTTGGTCCAGTCTCGTCCCAACAGTTTGTACGACAGCTACAAATCCATCATGACTTGGCAGCCCCGCGCTAGAATTGATCCTTCAATGCTATTGCTTTCAGTGCTGTGCAGGACCGGACTCACGACAAGATGGAGCCCATTGACATCCCCTATCTCACTCAGAGAGCCCAAGAGCTCACCGTCGACGAGTTGCTTTCTAGGAGGAAGGCAGTAGGATATTGCACTCCAGAAGGGTGGGGGATCACGGGCTTCGTATATCCACTTGACAACCCAATATTCTACGTCAAGTATGGAAACCGAGTTAGGTCGGAGGTCCTTGCCCAAGCCCGGACGCAGCAGTTTGCATTCGACAATCTCGAGAAAATACCAGAGGAGAAGAGGGAAGGTATCCACATACCCAGAATCTTTCGCATCCTCGACGAGCAAGAAGGGATCTTCGTCATTATGGAATTGGTTAACGGCAAGAGACTTGACGATGTCGGTAAAGTTACCGAGAACTTTTACAACAGCGACGAGATCTGGCGCCCGTACTTTGATAGAATTGCTCAAGCGCTCAGGCTCTTTTTGTCGTTTCCAGTCCCATCAGATGCCAAACCGGGTCCATGCGGTTGGGGTATAATCAAGCATGTGTTCTTCAAAGACCATGAGGCAGTCATCCAGTATGAGTCTGTCGACGAGGTGGAAGATCACATCAACAATGTGAGTCTCAGATCCAAAGCATCTACTGGCTTTTTTCATGTTTGCCCCCTTGGAACTGACCTCGGGGAGGAAGCTCGCTACATGGTTCATCAAAGATTATCCCAGAGCCACCTTGGAAAGGGAGCTGCACCTCGTATTCGCCGATTTGCACCTAGGGAATTTCATGTTCACAGATACCAGTGAACTATATGTCATTGATTTCGAGCATGCTTCATTTCTACCACTGAGCTTTATGACCTTTGCTATTCGCCGTCCATCCATGATGTCCATGACCGTCGCCAAGCGCATTAGGGACCAGTTTGAAGACCTCCCAGTGGATAACCTCGAGGTGATGATGAGGGCTTCTAGCCTCATGTTTAGAAGTGGCTTTAAATTCTGTAAGTTTCCGAGATCAAACGGGAGGTTATTGAGACAGCATGATAGAAAAAGGACTAAGCGGCGTTTTTTTCTAGGTCTCCCTGAACCAGCACTGAAGCGACTGGAGGCTGCTCGAGCTTTACAGCGGCAGAAAGATCAAAAAAGTATGGGGGTTTCTGGAGGATTATGATTGGTTTTTTTGGCGTGGGAATAGGTTCCGGATCCCTACCGTTTTTATTCGTTTTCTTTCTCTTTTCTTCGAAGGCAGTAATCTAGTATTGATGAATCATGATAACCGAGGCGCGGAGCGTATATACCATTTTTTTGATCTGTGTTCATCATCATCTCTAGGCATAAGATCCCGATTCTTGTCGTTCGGACAGTCAAGTAATTCGGCGGGTTCCAAGTTCACCTCTGGGATTCACTTTGAGCAAGGCGACAAGTGAAGGGTTTGGCGATACAAGCCCCGCTCTTCGCATCTCCACAGGTAGGAACAGCAGGAAGTTGCGCTTGGAATTGCACCTGCCTGGACATTTGGGATTAACCATGGATGGAGCCTTCCCTCGAAATGCACGAGGTACATGTGATCACAGAGAAAGAGCAAAGCAGGAATGACTGACTGTAGGGCATTTCCATAATGTCCCCAGGTTGCTGAATCGCTAGTTCGTTTAACAAAACCACTAAAAGTGTCATGATAAACGGGTATAAAATGAACTGGACGGAAGGGAATCTGGCCCGTCACACCCGTGGCCGTGGACACACTCGAGACCTCACACGTCAGCGCCAGAACTTTGCTAGCGCTCGCAGGGCGCAGGCCCTTCAATCTACCATGGAAGTCCCCAACAGACCCGCAAGAGCCCCGACCGAAGAAATAAAATCGTCGTTTTTCCATGCCAGCTCCCTCTCATCGAAGGATCGACCGAAGGAGGAGGGCGATGGCCGCAAGTCAAGCAAGGCGACATCATTGTCTCCCATTCTCACGACGGCACCCCAGAAGACGTCCCAGCTAGGTACCAATAAGCGGAAGCGAGGCTTGGTGCGAGACCGGAGAAACGAAGATGGCCTCGAGGCTAAGCGGCGACGGCTCCTGGCGATGCCGGATTGGACTGGTCTCGGGATGCAAGAGGAAATCGAGCGGTTACAGACTCTTTCCGATCGACCCTGGGATCCGCGAGCAGTCGAGCGAAGAGAAGGCATGCCCTCCCACTTGATGGCATCACAGCAAACCTGGAGAAGAAGTAAGGGCAGCACCCCACCTGCTCGAGACGAGGCAGCAGCACCGGGAGGAGGATCTTGTGCTCCGCGACTCCACCATCCAAGGCCCATTCGTCGTGCGGGCCAACAGCTCGTGAAGGAGCTTGAGTTCTCGACGGGGGGAGTGAGGTCAAGCGTTGAAAGGGCGGAAAAGGATGATGATAATTTGCTACCTCTTTGTGATGAGTTGCCTGACGTTACGGTGAGGCTGGATTATCTTGATGATTCGAGCGTTGCTGAGTACCAGACCTCTGTCGTTGGAGGAAGCGGCGCGGGACCTGTGGTGTATGATGCGGAGAGTATTATTTACGGGGAGCGTGGGAAGACTCCAGACAGAGATACTTCTCGTGAGGAAAGGATTCGGACTGCGTCGGACAGACGCTCCTTGGAGAGGGAGGCCATTCCGCGACCTCCCTTGTCAGAGTCTGATGACGTCAGTTTGACTGCTCTTTTGTCAGACGACGATAGCATCTCTGCCGACGAGAAACCGCGTCCGGATTCGCGATCTAGTGTGCGTGACACGGGTAACGCCTCTTCAAAAACAAGTGGCCGCCGCCCCCACGATGACAAGAAAGGGGAAGACGTAAAGAAACAACGCCAGGCGGCCGAGAGAGGGGACAACACCCGTGCCCCTTACCTGCAAAAAGAAGCCGAGGACGAATGGGTCAACTTCATCTTCAACAGCGATGGTGCCGACGAGGCACGAAAGCGAGCCTTTGATATAGCGAAACAAGACGCCGCGCGGCTGCTCGCCCCATCCGTACCATCTTCCAGCGGAGGCGAAACAGCCGAGTCGGCTCCGGGGGATTCGGACGCCGGGGCTACATGTGGGACGGATGGCCATCCCGATCCGGACGATCTATTCTCGGAGGCATAAATCGGAAGTTAGGTTACTTCCTCCACTAACATCTGTTCGAATTTGTCACTCTTTCTGCCTGGTAGATCGGATGAAAGGCCGTGGGGAAGGCATACCGTGTACATTGCGTACAGATACATCGGGTTCGCCCGTGTTTTCCTGAAGCTAAGATCGAAACTTTCGGCCATTTGTTTGTTAGTCAAATGTCTTTTTTGTTCTGGAAGTTTCGTTCGATCGAGTTTATGGTGGCGTGGTTATAACGTGGTTTATCTCTTCGGGCGGACAGTTGGTCGTTCTTGGCCTTCTTGCCGCCACCGAGGTATATGTGACTTTTACTTTGGCGGCTCGGTGAGGAACTTGGGGGATCTAGAAAGTTCGGTGAGACGGGGTCGCAAGTCGCTTAGGAGCGGATCAGATCTACGGTTCGGAGAGGTGGAGGAGTTCCAGGATCGATGCCATGTTAGGGGTGTGACTGTAGCAAGAGGAGCACCTCGGGTCTTCCTTCAACTTCATGTATCAAGTGAGATAAGTTCTAGATCTTGTCTTGAAGAGGGCTTAGAGAAGGTTGGCCAAAGAAACCCTTCCACAGATGTCGTGAGTTAACCTCTGGCCATTATCGTCGCTGAGCTTGGGGGCGTGAAACTGAAGCTTACACCATGGCCTCCTCTACCAATCCGTTCGTGCCCCAAGGAATGAGGCTCATCTTGTAGCCCAAACAGACCATCTAAACCCGGGGGCTCAGCCTTTTTACGACTTATACTCAAACCGAGAAGCGGGGAATTTTGTTTCCTTTTTCTCTTCCTGTACCATGTAGACCCAGAAAAACAGGGAAAAAAAAAAGTGCGAAAAAGAGAAAAGAGCCAAAAAAAAAAAAAAGGAAAAAGAAAAAAAGAGATCGATGTGCCTTCTTCGAAGGCGCATTGGGATTTGAGCCCAATGCGGGGGTCGAACCCGCAGCCTTGAGATTAAGAGTCTCACGCTCTACCGATTGAGCTAACCGGGCAGGCTTGTTGTGTTTGTGTTGTGTTTAGCTTCCTCCCTGGTGGGGATTTCATCGATAGCATGGGATCTCGTTTCGAGGAAAAAAGCTGGAGCATCACGACGGACAAGTCACAAGACAACCGAGCTCTGGGGTATCTAAACAAACATGGCCGAGATTCACAAAACAAGGACATGAACACGGGGGAACCGAAACCCCTCGAAAAGGGCCAAAAATATAAAATATATATTTCTTCTCATCTTTCCTCAAATGCACGTCAGCCCAGCCATATCCTCCGCCCCACAGCAAGCGCCTGAGACTTCACAAGGTGTAGACTGCAGTCTAATGCCATTGCAGTCGTCCTCAGGGGCTCAAAACCTCCTCTCACCAAGTATCCATGCTTCTTCTCCTCCTCCTCCTCCTCCTCCTCCTCCTCCTCCTCCCATTTCCTCCTCCCAGAAGTATATATGCATAATAATCACTGTATTTTTTTGTATCTTTCATCCGTCTTGTCTGTCCTAAAACACCCCGCTTCGCCATCCTCAAAGAGCATTGAAACAGAGAAAGGAGCAGAAGAAAAAGATGAGAAAAAACGACGACAACAACGATCTAAAGTCCATCCTATCCTCTCAACCCCCCAAAATCATCAAGGACTCGCAACCTGGAGAGAAAAGAGTGCATTGGTGGGGAGGACGAAGAAGACACAACCTATGTAGTCGCAGGAGGTAGGCAAAGAAAAAGAAATAGACAAAGCCAGTGAGAAGCCAGAAAACGCAACACACCTACGAAATCTAAAGACCTCTCCTCCCACCCGTACTCATCAGCGTAATCTTCTGCTTCTTCTTCTTCTTCCCCTTGCCGCCGCCATTAGTATGACCCTGTCCCTGCCCATGCCCATCCACCGCTCCAGCTCCCCCACCGTTCGTGGTACCCAAGGCGACGCTTACATCCTCCACGCCCAGAGCTTCCAGCTGCGCCGCTATCGACGCGTCGGCAAGGATATCCGCGTCCTTCAACCACCCGTCGTCAACCGCCTCCCTCTCCGCTCCCGTCGTCGTCGGTGACGGCGGGAGCTGCACGGCGGGCGTACCCCATACAGTTCTAGCCGCAGAGGGACTCGTCGACAAATTCGCCAACTGCGCAAAACCAGCTCTGGGCTCAGGAGGGGTCGTCGAAGCCGCTGCCGCACCACCAACACCAAGGGGTAGAAAGTCCGCGTCCGAAAAGTCCACCTTGGTGGGCTCGCCATCATCATGCCTAATTGACATCGGCTCATATCGCGGAATCGTCTTCTGAATCGCCGCCGCCTCAAGCCTCTCGGCCTGCTGTCTCAGCTTCTCCTCCTGCGTGGCTTTATCTCGGTTGCGCTTCCTACGCTTCTCGATTTCGTCGGCGAACTGCTCGAGGATGTCGCCGGGCACGATGTCGGTCCAGTCGCACTCGAGGAAGCTGATGAGGCAGCCGCGCGGCAGGTGGCCGAGGTACTTTGCCCGCCGTCGCATCGCGTCGTCTACTACGTGGCCAGTCGAGATGTGCTCGACGCGTGGCAGGAGGGTGCAGGGAAACAGCGAGAAATCGCCGTATTTCGTCTTGAGGATGCGGATGTCTAGGGGCGAGAGGTAGAGGTGTGGCGGGGCGCTGTAGAAGAAGAAGTCGGGCCCCGCCGCCTGCTTCCCGCGACCCTTGGGGCCGGACGGGATGTTGACATGGTCTTGGTGATGGTGATGGTGGTTGTCCTCATCGGATACTCCACCGGGTGGTGTGTTTGGGTCCTGTTTTCCAAGGTCCTTGATGGCTTCCTTCGCATTCTCGATAGCCTTAATCGCTTTCTGGGTCCACTCGCCGTCGGACCCAAACATACACTCATCCTCCTTCTCCTGCTTCCGGAGAGCAGCAATTTCCTCGTCGTACTGAACCACCATGTACGCTCCGTTCGCTTTCATCACACGGCCGTAGTCCATGACGTTCGCCGCATATTGCCACGGTATGTCGTCTCCCACGTCCAAAACCTCGGTGCCGCCTTCCCGCGGCATGGCTAACGTCGAAGAGGCGCTCCTCACCATCAGTCGAAGAACGACGTCGTCGCCCGGACGCGGAAGCGGGCTCTCCTGACCAGCGTAGAACCGCACAGGCCGAACGTCGGAAAGCTGAATCCGGTCCTCGCAAATCGGACACTTCCTCCATCGTCTCTTATGTGGTGGTATATGCGAGTCTAGGTCCTCGTTTGTTTCCGAGTGATGGTAACGGATCAAGCATGGGAGGCAAAATATGTGGCCGCACTGTGCCATGCGTGGCGCGACGGGATCCGACAGGCATATCGGGCAGGACGTCGTCTGCGACTGCGACGACGCAATGACCTGTAGCACATTGGCCCAGTCGATCTGCGCATCGGGGTCACTGGCGATCGTGGAGTACAATCCCTCGGGGGACACGATGAAGCGGTAGTTGGCCCGGACGTATCTCTGCTTGTCGGCCGGGCGATATCCTGAGCCCCAATGCGGATTCCTTCGATACGTACGAGCAAACGTATGGTAGTTATCCATGCCGGGAACGAGCATGGGAGAGTGGTAGTTGTCGAGAAGGTGCGTGATGGAGGTCTGGCCGCGGCGGGAGGTGCCATTGCCGAAAGTGTGCGAATGAGTCATGGCGAAGTCGTCGTCCTCGAAGATGGCGGCGGCGGATCGTCCGGCTCTGCGCTGGTTCCTGTGCTGCTTTCTTGCTATCTGGGACTTCCTCGGCGCCGCGTTGGTCTGGACAAACGAAGGCGACTGGACGGGCCGGCGAGATTCGAAACTCGATGTCGTTGGTCCGGGTTGGGGAGAGGGCGAAGATTGGGGAAGGGATTTTCCCAGGTTCGACAGGTTCGATGACATTGTTCGCGCGAGACAAGGGGGAAACCATCCAGCGAACCAGCTCGAGCAGGGACGATGGTAGGAGGTGGCGGCTTGGCTTCGGAACGCTCTTTTTTTTTTTTTTTTTTTTTT